>JAQIWJ010000723.1:0-16989 GCA_034695185.1 Discolaimus major
GCGATCAGCACATGTAAAATCAGAAAAAATTCTTAGAATTACTATAATCTGAGACAAAAAAGTTTTCGTGAAAAATGTATGTGGTCCCTACGTATGGCAGATTAAGAAATTTTAGTTTGCGTATGCGTAAAATTATTACCTTGCTTGGAGAATGCGTATGAGTGTGGGTTCTAGGCCATAAGATATAGAAATTGCTCGTCCTCATGACATGCCTGGTCATATGCAATCATAAAAATAGGGGGTTAGAAATTTTAGCTCACCCAAGATTTCTCTATTTTGGTCGAACCTTACAAAAAGCCTATCTTAAGTGCTGGTTCATTTCAGTGATCACTGGGCATAAATCATAAATGACCACTGATCGATGTCCTATAACATCCATACTGACCGTTGACCTCAAGGTTCCTATAATAAAACCAATCACAGTATCCTCAAATGGATAATTTTGGAGATCAAAAAAGCAAAGATGTTGGCTCAGCTGGGACTAGAACTAACCATGCGAAGCTTCCAGGATGTCCGATCATGAATAGGATCGAAAAATCTGCTTTTATCATGAAATGTAGAAGGGTCGTGATTTCACAGCAGGTGACATTAGCCTAGTCCTGAGGACAGGCTAACATTCTTGACATCTGGTCCAATGCATGGAATTGGACTTGACCAATAAAATCATGGTAACCGAACAAATGCTTGGTATAATCGACCATGGTGTTTCTGTTTTGTGGTGACTATTTTTATGCGCAGGGCATACTGTACGTGTAGTGGTAAAATTCAATTGTAAAAGCAGCTGCTTTGCATGCATTGGCAATTTACTAATGTGCAGCTTATTTATCCCTGCTTTGCTGCATCAAAATTTCTAGCAATGATTTTATGACAGACCTGAATATCAATGCATATACCATGGTAGATTTATAAATCTCAGTCTCACGATACCACGTTCACATGGTGATATGCATATTGATAAGCACTAATCCCTTGAAATAAATCCATAGATTTGTATCTGTTCATATGCTAATGCCAATCAGTTCCTTTCCGTATAGCTAGAAATTCCATTAAAAAATCATAAGATATAACTAAGATCAGATACTGGGAACATAATTTGACATATGCATACCAAAAGACATGATATGGTGTATTTTTATTGATCGACTGCACTGTCGTCCTTAATTGGCCCTGTTCATTTGTTTGGTTGGATGGTCAATGTACACCTCTCGTACTGATTCTTTTCATACATCACTACTCTCCCTTGCTTTCTGGCAACAAAATTCGTATCGATACTGGTAGTCAAATCAATAGAGGCTATCACAGAATTTGATCAGTATTATTGATATAATCGATTCCTTTGCATTTTGTAAGCACAAGTAGTGATTTACTGATCAATAGCACCTTATTATAAAGCCAGAAATTAACCTCGAAAGGTGCCCAATAGTTAGAAATTTGATTCAGAATCGCAGGCTATCCAATCCCATTCCTAGATTTCATTGATCCAATTGGTAAACTCTAGATCATTTTTCAGAATTTTCTTCCACTTCTACTAGAATTGGCATAACCAGAAACATGTCTGTTTTCACTTTCTCAAATCCGGACACACACTCAAATTTGTCGTCACCTGTTTCTAGAATGTTTTCGAGTACACCTAAATGACGGATATTTTTGCACCCTCGGTTACAGTTAATCATTGTGAGTGCTAAAAAGTTGCCCGGCACCAAAGAGCATTCCTCGCCATTGGATTTTTAATATATTCATACCATGCTATCAGATATTCGGTCTCGTGTCATTATGCAATTAGCCTGTCATTTTCACGCACTCTAAAAATGATCGAAATTCCATGTTTTTCCCTCTCGCAGCATAGCTTTTTTCCCGGCAATATTAGGACGGGAATATTTTCCCTCGGTATCAATTGCGGCCAACCTTCAGAAACAAGCGGTTGTTTGGTTGGGTGCGTTTGATGGGTAAATTGTAACGACAAGAGCAGCCTTCCGAGTTTTTAGCCAGGCATAGGATTTCTTTGCTCAAAGAAGAGGCGTCAAAATGATTAGCCGTTTCGACATGAACACATCCTCTCAAGTATGGAGGATGATTATTATTTGAATCTCGAGAAGGGGACGTCATTTACATTCCTGACTAGGCGTGGCGAGATTGATACTATCCTGGGCTATACCTGAACGCACGGTTCCAAGCGAGCTCCACTCTGTTTGATGGGGGGAAAGAGTGAAAAGAGGGTTTTTCCTTTCCAACCAGGCTATTCGACACTCGATTGAGGGAAAAGCGTTATGCAGTCATCCGTAGGGGCATTCATCGGATTTCCGTCTCTCGGAACTGAATGTGGGGATTCGCTTCAATAGCCACCATGGAACCAATGGACAGGCCAGGGCTCCAATTTTAGTTGGCGTTTTTTTGCATGCTAATATTCCCGAGAGCTTTTTCCAAACCATCCTCCCCTTCTCCACTCCGCACCGTCGACAGTTTTGAAGCCGGGCTCCTTGATTAATGTTCCGGTGGCTTGATTTTTTAACCCTTCATTTCACTGCGGTGGATTCAGGAATCTTGGAAAAATTGAGTTCACTAGTAAACCTTCTCTTCGGGTGGTCAATTCTTTAGCTTAGGTATGGCCATTTGAAAAGTGGCCTCGACTCGTGGGATGTGATTTTATTACCTCATATATGGGAGGTAGCTTTTATGACTGGCCCTGAATATTGACCATTGAAATTGTGACTTTAGAATAGCTGATTTGGGCTGATTTTTTTTTCAAGAGTCGTGTTTCTTCCACAATCGAGTCGGAAGAAATTCAGCCAAATTTATGGCATCTTTGAAACGTCATCAAAAAATCACGTTTTTCTAGCATTACCATGCTGATTATGTATTGATCAGGACTGATCACAAGTGATCACTCATTGATTTCATGATTCCCAAAGTATTGAGGATTACTGTAACCGCCTAAGTGCGTAGCCTCGTTCAAAACGAGGCTGCGTACGTATTGACCAAATCGACGCAACGGATTTAGGAAATTTGGATCGTAGTCTCATAGCACCGCGTCATACAGAGAATCATGGACTAAATGTCAAGAAATCCGGCGATCAATCGCAAGCGGATACCGATTCCATATTGGACGTGATTGAACAATGGAGATTAGCCAATAATATTAGCACTAATCCGGGCGTATATCAGCAACAACAATCCGTAGACGAAATATCCGATCGATCGATTTCGGCTTCGGATGCGGTCGGTGCCGGCGTAGCGGCGGGGTGCTCGGCTAGGAGCACTGTTTCGTGTCATACGTTGGTCGTCGTTGGTTCCGGTCGAAACGCGGTTGGAATTAGTGTACCCTTGTCTGGATGTAAGCATATGCTTTGGTACAAAGCTAAAGCCATAAATATGGCGTTTCAATATTTGCCCTTGGCATCCAATCGGCATAATGACTGCAAAAACTTGTGCACATATAATCATATTTACCATGCATTTTCAATTTTGCAAAGGCTATGCTGAAAGGATGATGTTTTCAAATGGTTATTTTAACCCTGCAAATTTTCTGGATCCAATTTGATTTCCCATCTCCTCCTTTCAAAAAGAAATAGCATTATTATATAAGCCCTTAAAAACGGATAATTATAACTCGATAGTTCTGAGATCCTAAGGTCATAAAAGACTCCAAATTCTGATTTTACAATCACAAATAGTATATTGTGCATTCTCATCTCGAGAAGCACTTGATGCAAATGACTAAATGCCATTTTTGGGTGGTCTTTAGAATGCATATATCCAAGCCCCGAGTAATGCACTGAAGATATACCTATAAATTTGTATGACCATTGGTCATCTTATGATATAAATCGATAAATTCTTGAAAGCATATTTAAATATACAAACTTTAAGCGATTTCCATAATATACTTGACAGATTATGCACACTATTGGCAATAAATTTATACAACCTGCATGCGTAAAGGTTTATATATGGCAACCTAATATAATGGACTGTTTTTCTGTATATGCCTATTATCATTGGGTTACAGTAAGCCTGATTGTCCTGTGGATTATGCAGTATAATCAGTAATTGCTTGCTGTAGGATAATCATCTGTGGCGTCAAGTGCTAGATATCTTATGACCTCATAACCATGAAATTCTTATGATAGCATATAATTGATAAATCAGTGCCCTGTGTGCGCAGTGTGTTTATACCTTTTAGTGTGATTCAGTGACCCCGCATAACCCACAGACAAATCCTATCATAAGTTGATGGTTTATGCAAGATGATAATATGGAATTTTTGGTTATAATTGCAATCAGAATCATAATCTGCTTATAATAATCTGTAGCATAACTATATAATTATGAAATGACCATTTGTGCGTCTGCTTTCGATTCAGTGCCATATATGCCTACATGCAGCATCTTATCAGGTTGTGTTGATCAAATATTTAGAGAATAATTTTTCTGTTACCGAAGTATAAAAATTGAGTAACCAATTTCAAGCCATTCTGAAACATCATCATGCTGCCAACATAGTCTGCATAAAAACTTGGTGATTCCATTCAAAATTTTCCCATAAATGCGCATGATAATTAGCTTTTTATCAGATATACAGTACTTCTTATCTGCTGCTGACCTTTCACTGCATTTGGTCATTGTTTTTTCGACAGCCGAACCATGTAAAAAATTTCCCATTGCATTATGCCAATGTTAGAGATCCAAGCATAACAAACTAGCATTGACTTTGGTCATGTCCAAAATACGTATGAATGTCTAATGTGATTTTCTAGTTCAACGATGCTCGTTACCATCTTCTGCTTTTCTCCGACCCCCCCCCCCCCCATATCCATGGTCCCTTGGCTAGTCAGAAATCGTGATTCTATTCGGAAGTGAAAAACCGACCGAGCGTGCGTCTAATGCTAAGAAATTGGCTTGGATATCTTCCTGTTTCCAGTCCCCCGAAAAATTTTTGATACTGGAAAGTGCTCTTAATTGGCCGAGCTAAGCCTGGGGGTTTCGGTTCTTCGGAGCCACCCTCTTCCACGCATTGGGTCGTAAATTTTTCACAAGTATGGATCACCTTTAGTCCATTGATATGCTTGGTTGGCTAGCAGCAGTTATCTTTAGCATTTTCCAAAACGAGGCCTGGTCAATACTTATTCTTGACTTACAGTTAGTCAGTGTTGTTGGACTGAGGTCGGAAATTTGAAGTGGGAGAAAAAATATGATTTATTCTCAATCTGTTCGCCCGTATCAGCAACGTCATTCGGCTCACAGTGGATTAGCTCAGGCATTTCGCATAATTGCTGCTACTTCAGCTGGGCCGCCTAAAAAGACCAGAGAATCGCATGGTTTGTGTAAATTTGAATAATTTTCGTTGAATTTTCACTTGGGTCAAAGGCAGGGGCCTTCATTGGCCTCTGAGTATGCCTAGCAGATTGGCTTGCCTGATTCTGACACATAAATCCATGGCTGAGATCACAGCAATTTTGATTGGCTGGCTGGCCAATCATGGGGATTTCAGTATACCCAGTGTATTTATAAGCTATTTTTGACCAGTTCAAATTATGCATAGGCACTGACAGATCATTATGATCATGGCTACTAATCACTGATCACTTCTGATCAGGATTTTTGTGAATCATACTGTAGATTACAGCCAGGTAGGCTGGTGCATTTTTACCATTCTTCCATTTTTGCCTGCCTCCTACTGGCATTTTATGACTGCCTCAGACTTGATGCTTCTTTACAATTTTAAAAATGCAAAGCATTTGTACTTGATGATTGTTCATCATGGACCACTTCTAAACCAATAATCACATATCGATAAAAACCTATATGTAATCATTTTATGCCATAATTGCCAGCTTTCATGTTTATTATGTCACCAAAGGTGTAATAAATTGAGTACTGGGGAAATTTCCATGCATAAAGTATAGCAAGGCCCTCTTGAAACAATGATCTGCATAGGCTAACTTTCTTTTTCTCACAGCAAAAACGAGGGAGGGGACCTAAGGAAAAAAGGCAAGCGTCAAAGAATGGAATGAGCTTTACCATACAAGGATGTGGGGGTCCCTGTAGTGTTATTTTCGAATACTTGATGCGTTGTGGAATGCGGTAAGGGCGTGAAGGAAAAGTTTGTTCGGCTATTGGCGAATAAAAGTGGCTAATCGAACTTCTCGTCGAGAGATATGCCTTTTTTTCTCCTTCGTCTCTGCCAGTAAAAAGAAGAAGCGTCGTTTAAAATAAAGGAAAACCCAAGGATGCACCCGTGGCACCATTAGGGAAGAATGGAAGCATTTTTCCTCCAGCTATATCCGTTTCTCGCATCCATTTTTTCCTCCTACTGATCGGAGACCTTGCCCATTTTCTCTATTCTGGCCTTTGGAGCATGGAAAAACATGTCATCGTGAGTGGATTTTGAGAGTGGTCGTTTTTGACTTCTCAAGTACTCGCGTCTGCCAATACGAATGCCAGAGGTCGAGATGAGAAAATGGGCCTTATCATAAAAGCAATACTTCGGAATGAGGCCAGTATTTGGATATGCCATGTACATTAGCTCTGATTAAAAGCGGATTTCCTGAAATCGCCTTCATTCGAGTGACCATGGAAAAACAGTTGATTTTTGAATTATTGATTGTGTGCCCTATGATTCAGTGAATAATGGCAATATTCATGAGTCGTGATTTGTAATTACAGTAATCATAACTGTTATTTTTTCCAAATGGCCAGGACCCATGAACTGTGACTGTATTTCTGTCATTTGGCAAAGGACTATTACAGTATGCCATAATTCTGATCAATGCTGATCAGTTTTTTATAGCAAAAATCACCATGCTGTGTATCCATAATCGGCTAACGCAAGCTTCTAATCATGCTACAGTATCCATTCTGGTCAATATTGTGAGTCGTAAAAATCAATATTCCCTAATTGCACATCGACCAATCCTAATGAGACCAAAATTCGATCATTGAATTAATTCCTAAAATCGCCCTGCATGGCTTTATTGAATTTATGGCGATCAACAACATTGGACACATCGTTGTCAGTTGATAAGAGCACGAATAATGAGGCAGCCGATACGTTGCCCATGATGTTGATTTGGCATTCGGATTCATCTTTGACCATTCCAGATCACGTGTCCAGATGGGAAGGATTACCGTTGACCTCGGTGGACAGCGTGTGCGAAGGGGAAGACGGCGGTACGGCTTTGGTTGTGGACGGTGTAAAAGAGGACGAAGAAGACAAACCGGAAGAATCCGTCAAGAAGAATCCTATACAAGTGAGTGTACCACGTGAACAGACATTCTATGAGTGGGAAAAATGTTGACACTGCCTGTGAGGTAATTGAGTGGCCAGTGGTCAGCAGGTGCGTTTTGACATAGTCTTTTCTCCCGCCAAAAGAATGTCGAACGGCACATTGCGCAATTTCTGACATGTGTGGGCGTTTTGCAAATGCAATTTTCCCCTTTTCCTCTGTGCATATCGAAAATTTCCTAACAAACATCTGCAAAAAAACATCCCCCCCCCCCATATGGGAATCGCATTTTTGAAAACTAGCTATTTTTCGCACCCAAAACGTGGTGTTTTTTCTGCGGTTATGCATTTTGAGCTCGAGGTTTGCTTCGAGAAGTAGATGGAGCGTGAAAGGGTGATTACTACCAAAACCCGGGCTCCAATGTCGCTAGTCGTCTTTCAGGCTCATGCGAGATTAGTGGACTGCACGTTTTTTTAACACGCACCATATCCGTCATGAACAGTAGCCGCCTTTTCCCCCAGTAGTTCCTTTTCGGCCTTCCAAGCCCAAGAATACAAGCTAAATTGCGGCCAATTCATCGACCTCCTTCTTGCCGGCCAAAAGACTAGCGTGCCCATTGGATAGGCGGCTTATAAGCATATGCTTTCACTCAAACTTTAATCCCTAGTCCAGAGTCCAGAAGCTAGGAATATAAGATCCCCCTTTTCTCGACTGCCCATACCATTGGCGTATCAAACAAATTTCCGAATAGTACGGTTTAGTGTGCTTTTTTTGAATAATCATGATACAACATGGTATGAAAAGATATTCCATTGCTTATCAATCTGTGAATAGCCGATTAACGCCTGTACATGAAGGCGATACTGAAGAATCGTCTGATAAACCGAAACAGGTTGGCTCATATTCGAATTTGTAATGCACATGAGGATTGCTGGATTGATCGATTGCACTGATCGGTGCTGATTTGGGTACTGATCAGTGCTGGACCGATTACTGATTAGTGTGATCAATGTTGATTTGAGCACTGATCTGATCAGAGCTGGACCGATTACTGATTAGTGTGATCAGGGCTGATTCGATCTGTGCTGATCTGAGTACTGATCGATCATGCTGATTTGATTACTGATCGATGTGTTCAATGCTGAACCTGTTCTGATCAGTGTGATCAATGTTGATTTGAACACTGACCGATATGATCAGTGCTGGGCCGATTACTGATAAGCGTGATCAATGTTGATTTGAGCACTGATCAACGTGATCAGTATTGAACTGATTGCTTATTAAGTGATCATGCTAATACGCACCCTTATTTTCAGCTCCTTCGAATAGCCGTCCCTCATATCCTATTGATCAGCGTACTATTATCATACGTAGCCGCTGGATCATTGATTTTACAACGCCTCGAGAACGGCACGGAAGTAACTAAACGTTTCGAACGTCTCCAAACTTTGGATCAAACATTCAAATGGATCATAAATGAAACTTACGTATTGAAAGAGAGGAAGGAGAAATTCACGTACGAACAATGGCACGAACGTGTGTATGAGATTTTGCAAAATATTTCCCTCATGTACGAGAATCGACGCCTTTCAAATGACAGTATGCAATTGCAAACTGAATGGACCTTCCCGACGGCCGTTTTGTATACATTGACCGTCCTCACGGCGTGTGGTGAGTTTGAAAATTGCTTGGATTTGGATAATCCAGGATTCAGCTGGATTTGAAATCCTGTGACTGCCCGCAGGGCAGGCAGCTAGCTGCGTCAGCGAATGACCAATCGTACTCTGAGGCTGGCATGCAAGCCACGCCTCCCTGGCAAAGCAGAGTCTTTGCAAATGACCATTGCAGTGATTACAGTATGCATTGCATTCGAAAATTCCTGTCACAATCACATGTGAGTATCTTCGAAAATTGATATTTGCAATCGAATTGATCGATATCGATTAATGGTGATTTTTGAACTGATTATGGTCAACCATCCTCAAAGTCTCTATTACCAAACAACTTTTTCCAAAGCATTGAATTCATAAGAAGAAAGAAGCATCAGCATGCAGAAAGGCTAGCCTTTTTTGGAAACTCATCAAAATGACAATCACACAATTCGATTGACACGCCCCAAATTTCGGTGTCGAATTTCACTCCTGTCCTTGTCGCATGACACGCAAATTGGATAGCCATCAATGTCACGCTTGTCCATTTCAGGCTACAGTCACATCGATCCGTTAACGGATACTGGTAAATTATTCGCCGTCGGTTTCGCCCTGGTCGGTATTCCGTTGATGTTCATTACGGCGGCGGATATTGGTAAATTCTTATCCGAAACATTCAAGAAGATCTGCCAATTATGGAGGCGTTGTAATCACGCGTTCCTGTGGAAATTCTGCCGCCGACGTATGAAGAGGAAGGAGAAAGCTATGGCAGCCGCGGCGGCTAGTTCGAATAATAATAAATCCTCCAACGACGCGTTGGACGATCTGATGGATCCGGACGGTACCAATGGCGGCGGTTCCGGCGATCCGGTGGAGGATAGCGGATTATGGTTCCCGATATCGGCCTACTTATTCCTAATGTGTTTATACTGTACGATCGGGGCCATATTATTCAAGAGTTACGAGAACGATTGGGGTTTCATACACGCCTTCCATTTCGCATTCAACACCGTCGTCACCGTGGGCATGGGCAACGTGGTCGTAACGGATATCTTCTATTTATGCATGATCGTGGCGTACGTGATTATCGGATTAGCCGTGGTCACAATGTGCGTGGATTTGGCCAGTACTCATTTGCAGAAATACTTTCAACGTATACATTATTTCGGTCGTGCTCATCGTCGACTGCTCGGCATGAGCGACGATATTCGCGAAATGGTACAACTCATAGCCGCCATGCGGAAGAAGAAAGGCGGCAAAGTGACTTGGAACGATTTGAAGAAGTATATGGAAAGCGAAGGCGGTTTAGCCTGGGACGAACGATTGTCCAGTTTCATACCGAGGAACGTCCATTTATGGAAATACATTGACGACACGAGTAGCGCCGTCTCCACGTACAGGCATAATTCGTTGAATAGCTGTTCTTCCATGGCCAGTGCCGTATTGGGGCAACGCGATCGCGAACGCGGCGATCGATCAGATCGCGATCGCGAACGGAGATCGAACGAACGCGATACGCGCGATCGTCGTGCTACGAAATCCTTCGGTCATCATCGTCGTTCTCGCGGCGGCGAAGGGGAACGTGAACATAGGGAGAGTCGAGAACAGCATCGAGGAGGGAATCGTGCTCGTCAATCTATGGCTACTGCGGCCACTGCGAATCCGCCAGTCGCATCGGCCGATACGGATTTCAGCACATTAGTTACTGATGCCTATCATAAACACGAAATTACACCATCCTCACCCAGGCCCATATGAATGACGGAAGGCGTACTGTAAGAAAATGCTACATAGATTCATTGATTAGACGCAATTTTCATATGTATTATTGATTATTTTTTCAAATCACCTTGAATCAGGGTGGAAATTTTCGTATCGGTAAGCTTTAGTTGGTGAAAATGATCACAAATGTACGGTTGTTTGGTATTCATATCCAATTGGAAATTTCTAAATAGGCAATATATGGAATTTGTGCAGTATATTTTGTCCATGTCCTAGTTTTTGGTGATGTAATAAGATCATTTCACGTACTGTGCACTGAAAAATTAACCGTACTTTTCGAGATGCGGTTGATTCAGGAGCTAATCGCGAATGTATACTCGATTTTGTCGGTCATGAAACCAGGTTAGAAGATTAGCCTCGATTTTGAAAAGGTATAAAACTGGAAAGTTTGGATGATCCGAGGTAAACCTAAGGCCATTTTTTGCCCTCCTGGTGAAGTCGCACGGCTACCCTACCTGACCTGAGCATCACTTGCACTTTTGCATGTAATGGAAAATCGATTACTTGTTAGCCGTGGAAATTTTATGGAGGGCAAAAAGTGGTCTAGGTTTATTTGAGGCAACACATATCCCCGATCAGAATCATGAGTTCGGATATGAAACGTTTGAAATTTGGTTGTTTATGCGGTCTCAGTTTCGGTGGTCTAGTGATAACACTATTATCCACTTATCTTCCGTATTGTCGTCTCATTTTGGACGATGCCATGCGTGAATTCGATACGAATTCGCAGGAATTTCACGCAACGATCGAGAAATTGATTTCCGATTTAAACGAGATCAATGAAGAATTCACAGGGGAGATGGTTGGGAGGAGTCTGAAAAGGCAAGCTTACGCTATGCCCGGTTCATCACTGGACGCTTGCACTTGTATGCCCGATCGACGTCTATGCCCCAAGGGTATGCAAGGGGAACCGGGCGAAGACGGAATGCCAGGAATGGCCGGAAGTAGAGGTGCTTTTTTGAAAAAGTACTTCAATTTTTATGCACTAATCACCAACGAATGGTTTATAGGAGATCCGGGGAAACCAGGCGTTCCTGGTATCGAATTGTACAAGCAAACGTATGTGTCCAAATTGCGCAATTTCGAGCTTCGTATGATCTGGAATTTTCCAGTGATAAAAATCTTGTGGATAGCCATTGCTAAACTTTGCAAAATGCCAAGGCAATTTTTGAGCATTGCAAAAGGCGGAGCATTCTGCCTTGAACAGCATTGAAAATTTCAATGCTTGGCTGCTGAATTTTGCACAAAAGGTCATTCTGCAATTGCAAATTGCAGCATGCAATGCAGGAGGCAAAATCATTGCTAAACATGCTGAACTGCAAGCAAGCTTATGGTATAATCGACCGTGCAGGCTCAAGTAGTGATTTTTATGATAAGTGATACTGTATTTGCATACATCAGATGATGATAATAAATTACACAGCATTCCCTGGTTCCATAAAAATACACAATTTGCATCATCATTCCCCCAGTGCCTTCAAAAAGTTCACTTTCCAGAGAACGATGCTCAAAATATGCATGCCCACCTGGGCCAGCAGGACCAGACGGTCAAATGGTATGCATTGCATTGAAATGACCAATCATAAATATGCAAATTTCAGGGTCCAGCGGGTCCAGCTGGATTACCTGTAAGAATTGCAGTGATATAAAAAAATATGCATAATATAATTACTGTTATCATTTTTCATGGTGCACGTGGAAATATGGGTCCGCCTGGAGGTAAATTTGCTGCTAAGTATGAAAATAGCATTGCAGAGCATATTTTTAGGAAGTACACCTGGACCTACAGTAAGCCATATATCAATGCGAGTACATATTGCAGCCGAATTTGTCAGGGACCACCAGGTGATCAAGGTCCAGCTGGTTCAAAAGGTGACCCTGGTGAAAGAGGTCAACCAGGACAAGATGCCGTAATTCAAGGGAGACCAGTGAAAGGACCGAAAGGTAAATTTCCTTGTCATACTGTAATGGCGTATGAATGGAGCATTTTCAGGTCCATCTGGACCAGAAGGGCCTCCTGGACCCCAAGGAAGTCCTGGTATAATTCTAATATTTATTTCCCATTCAAAAATCAATATCTTCATTCAGGAGTGCCCGCACCTGAAATCGGTTCTACCGGACCGCCTGGTAAATTTCACAAATTCCATTCATGATTTTGATTGAGAAGCAAAATTTTAGGATTTATGGGTCCGCCAGGGCCGCCTGGTTTACCTGGAAAACCAGGTGAACGTGGACAACCTGGTAATTTGTCCATAAATATTCTGATACAAAATCATCGATAAAAATTTCAGGTGTACCTGGACAACCTGGGCATGATGGCCATTATTGCCCTTGCCCAAAACGTACATTCATTCGATCGATCCATAATAGACCGTCTGATTTATTCGCATTTTAAAGCAAAGATTATGTAGTTATAATCGATTATGTTAGTGATATTGATTATCAATCGATAATATCGATTTGTAAATGATCACTGATCAGTTTTGAAATAAGAGCGTGGGCATACTGTAATCGCCTGGTTCTATGGGCACCAGAAAATCAAAATTTAGTGACTCATGTGGTTTGGGTAATCGATTATGCTTGATGATATTGATTATCAATCGATAATATCGATGTGGAAGTGATCATTCTGATCAAAATATGAATCACGTGCAGAAATACACAGAAAATTGAGATCAATTTTGGAAAGCCGCCCATAGTGGCCCTGTGGGCGTCAGAAAATCAAAATTTAGTGACGCATGATATATATTTTTGATGATCATAATTACACGATCATGCATTGATCATTGAAATGCAAGGTTATTTTCCCAATTCCAAGTACCACTTCACCGTTTTATGACACGAATGATTGAATTTACAAGTAGACCTAGATTCTTTGCATACCTGAATTAAAAGTACTTGTCAAGGCTCCCCCAAAGGCTTAGATAGAAAAAAGACAACTTCTCTCTCTGAATTGGAGAGTGAAAAACGGCTCATCCCAATAGGCATAGCGGAGTGGGGTAATCGAAAGATTCGTTTTGTTTCTATGTTTTTCTATTCGATCACGATTTCGGGTACGCATTCGTGCGTACATCTGCTTAGAGATGTCAGATGATGGAAGAAATTGGGATTGGAGGCTTTTCCCAAATGTCTTTTAATCCATTTATCCAAAAGGTCCTGGATTTTAAAACGGTGTAAAAAGCATTTAGCCGAGGCGTAAGAAAGTTCAGAATTTACTCTGCTATGGAATCACGCGAGACGTTTGACCGACTGGATTGAGTTCAGCTTTTCGGGGGGGGGGGGGTGGACGAATGGATGAACTGAAGCATTGGGTAATCGGCTGATCGAGAGTAGCCGTTATGCAAACATACTCCTAAGAACCGTGAGTCGCCTTGTTCAACGTTGATCGCGCGTCCGGACCCCACACAGGCCGAAAACGTGTGGCCGTCACGAGACCATCGGTCAGAGTCAAAAAAATCTCCTCGAGTACACTCCCCCCCCCCGCTCGCCGTCGATCCAATAGCCAACGAAAAGGCCTGGTGGTGCACTCAAATTTCGCCTTCCAATAGCCCAGGTCCAACAACATAATAACGCCTCAGCATCCACGAATAAACGATCAGTGGTCGAAAACGAACCTGTCTCTGCAACTCCATCGGAGAAATTTCGTCTACCTGACTGTGAATCGTAGTTGGGGAATTGTAGATACCAAATACAGCTATTATTTGACCTGCTCCATTTTTCTATTCTATTCCCCCCAACCCCCACCCTATTGTTGGAAGAATAATATTCAATTCTGGATTTGAATCATCCATTGCCATGATCATTCGAGCGCCGAGAATCTTCATTGGGCGGATTTTGACCATACTGGCTAGTGTCTCTTTATTCGGTAAGTGAGGATAGTGGTCATTTTTCGTGTACGGTCACTCTGATGGTATCGTAGTATGCAAAATTGCTGATTACCATGCATTATTCAATGATTTGACTGACCAATGGTCAAGTCCAGCCATGCCTGTGGTCAATCTGACCAGAAAATGATCAGCGTGATGAATATTTTCCATGCATCCAAGGCGTATGCAAAATTGTGTATTTTATGCTGATTATGTCATTCATGAATTCTTCAATGATTTGGTTAGCCAACGGTCAAATCCAGTCAATCCGACTAGAAAGTGATCATTGGTCAATTTTGACCAAAAGTGACTGGTCACTTTTGGCTTGTTAAACTTATCAGCATATTTCCATGCAGCCAAGCAGGTGCTTTTACAAAACACCAATATCCGCTTTTCTGCTACAGTAACCCACCGAAACCACGCCCAGTTTTTTTTTCAGACGCGTTCCAATCGAATTCAATTGTCGATAAAGGAGGCATATGCGAACCGAGGGAATTTTATAAAGAAGTAGAAGGAGATCCCAGTGCATATATACAATGCTCTCCTAAAGTGTTAGTATTTGAAATTTCAAAATTTCATCATTGAAATTTAAAAAATTTCTTCAATGAAATTCACTGGGTTTTTCGCATACAGAGCTCAAGTCGGTGAATGGGAATTACTGCATTGCCCGAAAGGTGAAATCTTCGTACAGAGTAGTCAAAAATGCAAACCGGCCAGTGCTGTTCGAAGGTATTTTTTGAATTTTCAAATAATCGCAAATGGATCAGATCTGATTTAGGCAACAATCATTATGCCAAATGCAACCGTATCAAGCCGCTTGCGGTCCCATGGCATGCCCAGGTACATTGCGTACAATTTTTATTCAAAAAATTGCGCAATTTTTTTGAATTTACAGCATCGAATGCTAATCCAATGATCGGCGGTACTTGCAATTGGGGAACCGCTAGTTTAATGCCATATTCGACGAATCCCAGTTATTTTCTTCAATGCACACCAGCCACCACAGGGTAAAAACGGTGTATTTATTTTAAAACATGGGCGTATTTGAAAGTTCAAAATCGATTCGTTTATGTTAGGGCCCCGTGTGGGCAATGGACTCAAATGGGATGCGCGGCCGGATCGCAATTTCAAGTATGATTGCTTTGTTTTTCAAAAGTTAAGGGGGATCAGTTTTATGCCTGATCCTTGGACGAGTGGATTTTCAAGTCCAGGCAGCGAAAGCATAAATGCTTCCAAAAATGGCTGTATTCGAAGCATAAGACACAGGCAGTCCTGCACCGGTATCCTAGGAGATCAGGATTAGATCCAGATCGAGCAATGTTGTAGCATAGAACGGATAGATCCTGATCCTGGAGATGGGAATATCAGTCCTGGTATAATCTGCCATGGTGATTCCGATGGTGCCACGATTACAAAATGACATTAAAGGCACCTGCCTGTTCTGCAAATGCTGTGATTTACAGCACAGCAAAATGCCCATGCTAAAAATTATCCCTACTGCACCAATCAAATCAATTGATATGATTAGCATCAAAATCTGACTGCGCCAGCAGATGCAGGATGATCGATTATACCATTAAATTCGACTAATCCAAAAAAAACATGCAATCTCGCATGAATCTAAATTCTGACATTCTATTCTCAGTATTGAATATGAAAAAATCAAAATAGCTAGTCTTTTGTAGTTTACCGACCTCGGAGAAAAATAGCCATTTTTTATCCCCTAAGCTAAACTGGGTATTTACATAGCTTCTCTTTTTCTAGCCGCAACTTCAAGTATGCGTGACGGTCGCTTTGCCTCCAGGTAAAGAAGAGTAAATATAAGTATTGTCAAAAATAGACCAGACCATTAGATTAGTGTACGACTTCTTATTGTCCACGCACGACCAATGGGTCGCAATTTTCGTGACATTGACAATTGATGTGCATAGTCCCTCTCGGTTCCCTCTCCCCCCCCCCCCCCGCAGTCTGGGAGATTTTAAAATTGCTTTCGAGCACTCGAGAATCACCCATTGGTTCTGGTGTTTACTGTGCAGAAAAGAAGACTCCACTTTTCTAGGTACATGTCAATCTGGATACACACCTGTATGCCCGTGCGGGCCGTTGAATTTATGCCCGGGTGCTTGCGTATGCTTCGTCGGTATTTGTTGTCAACCGACTGTCACTTATACTCCGCCTCCGCCGATCTACACTACGCCGCCGATCATAATCACTACGCCCAGGCCATTGCGTAAGTTGGCCTTTGACCGGCATTGGCTGGGAATGATATGGCGGAAATGGATTTTTTAAAAATGCAAACGAGCACTGCGAAAGAATCAGCAGCCTTTGATTATGCAAGCAAATCATGTTTCAATTGGTGCATATAAATTATTGCAAAATAATCTTGCCACTATTTTGATAGGATGCATCAGGGATATAAATTTCAATATTGGCACTGTGCCAACATGTGGTTATCACAGCAGATCACAA
>JAQIWJ010000724.1:0-16987 GCA_034695185.1 Discolaimus major
ATTACTTTGCCTCCAGAATAACCCTGCTCCCCTGGTAGTATATAGTGGAAGGGGGGCTATACTGCACAAGTACCAAAATGAGTATGCACTGCAAGGATTGCTACTGCAATTTATGCATCAAACACTGGCTAAAAGCCTGCAGTTTTAGCATGCAGTGACCACAGGTTATACACATGTGATTTTTTAATTTATGTGCTCATATAATTTGCCAATTGGCAGTAGGCCAGATTTTGAATTCTTGATCTTTCTGGCTCTGTGCAGAAATACAAGCCTCAGTTGCTCAGAATTTCAGCTGGATAGCTGTACTAAATCATGCAAAATTTTTATTGCTATCTATGTGCATTGGTAATTCTCATTTATTGAGAATTTGCAAAATGTGGCTTCTTCTGGCTCATACAAATAATTGGAATGCAAATTATTTGCATTGAACTCACTTGCATGGCTGGTAGAAATTTATATGCCTATGGGTCTGATCAATGCAGACAGTATGAGCCTGAAATGCTGCAATCACAGTATATTTCTATTTCAGGAAATCGAAGCGGATAAGCGCAATGCAAATTTGAACAGTAAAATTGCTGCTACCAAGGTAAGGAAAGCTTGGCTTGCTTGGTAGTGTAGCGATGCATGCAAGCGCAGGCAGATTGCCTGCATGCCAACCATGGTCAATGGATATGGCCATTGTCAAAAATGTTACCATAGCAAAACTATGCAATGCCCATATAGAATCTTGCTAGCAAAGCAATGCTTCTTTATGATCTTGTGAAAAATGCACCATTTTTCAGCTTGAGGACGAGGAAGATGAAGATTCCGATGAGGAAGGCTCGGATTCAGAATCCGAATCTGAACAATTCCCGCGCGGTCCAACCACGGGCGAAGTATCCAGGCACCCAGATTCGCAGCAACCCAAAGTGGGCAAAGGTCGCGGCCGTTTGTTGCCCAACGAGATAGTGCCTTATCAACAACCGGGTCAACAAGGCCGACAAAGCAATTTGCCACCGCACAATGCACCACCACCTGATCCGAAATATAAATTCTTGGACGATCCAATCAGGCATGGTGATAATGGAGATATGGGTCGTGGCGGAGGAAAGGGTACTGAATTTCGCCGTGGTACTGGCAGAGGATCGGTTGGTGCCAGTCGTGATGAAGTCGACGTACCGTTTGTGAGTTTTTGGTCTCTTGGGTGTGCAGGTTGGGTTGACCAGTGTCTGCAGATGTGACCTTCGCCCCTGGGGGTTATGGTGCCTGTCATGAATCTTTGCCAGACCTTTTTGGCACACGTGCCACCATTGCAGTCATATAGACCTGAGCAATGTGACCCTTGCCCTGCAAAGGGTCAGCATGCCAGTACCTTATTACTGATCACCCCTCCCTTTTCAGACCTATGTTGGAAAATCACGCGGTCGCCGATTATTGGATCCGCAATATCATCACCCACCGCCTGGCATGAATCAATCCGAACACGAACGTTGGAGGCAAGAACGTGAACGCGTCGATGCCGACCGATTGGCTCGTCAACAAACGAGCACTGGTCAATGGAAACGTGAATGGGATGTTGATAAACAATTTCAGAGGTAATTATCTGGAGAAATGCATCGAATGCTTGCGATTTATACTTTTCATTTTTTGATTGATTTGCATATTTTCACTCTGAGCTTGCTTGATGGATGCGCATTTGGTTGATTTTTGATATGCTTTTTGGAAAGGTAAAAAGTTGAGGAAGTTCTAGAGTTGAGTTTAGTGAAGTATCGGAAAAGCTGACGAGCTTGTATTTTAGTGAATCGATTTTTTGAAGTATTACTTTTGATTATTATGATCACTGATCCTTGATTGGTGCTTTTAGTTTCTGTCCAGTACTGATCTGGGTGTTGACATGGTAGCAATATGTGGTGATGGAGTATTTTCCATTTGAAAAATCTGCACAGGATAGGATTACCAAATCTGCTTATCCAAATCAGTACATAAAATATTACAATGATAGGATCGTGACTAGGATAATGTGGTCCAAATTATCAGGTGCTATCCTGCAAAATCATATCCTGCTAAAATTGATCTATTTAAAAAGGTGTGATTTTTTGCAGAGATGCTGATCAGCATCGAGGTGATCGTCACGATATGAGAGGTGGCCATGTAAGAGCTTATGGTGATCAGCGGAAGGATTTCCGAAGAACTCAATATGATAATTCGCATTCGAAATGGCAGCATTCACGTGAACGTAAGCTGAGTTTCTGCTTGCAGAATGCAAGTTTGCAATTGCAAGAATTGCAATTGCGCAAGCTCTGCTTGCAGCATGCGAATACAATCAATATTTCAGCCGATCAGCAACAATATCAACGCAGATCATACGAAGGAAATGAACATGATCGACGAGTCCATGATGATGGTCACTCGATGAAAGTGACCGCACAATTCGGGCACGAAAGACCAGCTGCCAGATCGCGTCCGCAGCATGATTGGAATAGAAGTCAAGGTACGCTTCATCTTGCAATCAGTGCGAGAAATCTTGCAACTGCAGTTCAAAAAAATCGATTTCAGATTCCCAACAACAACGCAGGCGAAGCGACGAGGGTTCACAAAGCCACAATGCACCGCAGCATGCAAGACCCCAACGTGAACACGGAGCCAAAAGTCGACCGCAGACCCTTCAGCAAGAGGCCAGTATGGACACTCCGAGTTCAGAATACGCCAGCCCTGAACCGCAATTGGATCAGCCGGAGAAAGCGCAAGGCGATGATCACGAGGAATCCGATCAATGGGAAGACGTAGAGGAGAATGGAGCAAAGGAGGATGCTTATTATTACGATGATCCTCAATATGGCGGTGACGCTGCTATTAATGAACACGAAACGGGTCAGGATGATGGAGCTTTGGCGGCTAAATTGGAAGAAATGGAGAGTCAAATGCGTAGGAATCAGCAGGACGACGTACAAGGCGATGACCAGGATGAGCCGAAATTGGTAGACCAGATTACTGTAGCTGCAGTGACCGAATTCAAAGAAGCGGCTCCTGTCAGGCGTCGTCAAACTACGGATGGAATTGGAGAGGGTCCTGAACTGATCGATGAGGATGAAAGTCAACGAGCTCGTCATGAGAGTATGGATCAGATTGAACGAGAAATGATCGCTCGTTTGAATGAGAATATCCTAGCTGCCGAGGCTGCTTTAGGTAAGGATCGTTTGCCATGATTTTCATGCAAACGTCAGCACTACATTTTCAGGATGCAGTGAAGAAGATTTGGATCTACTTTTGGCCGGCACCAGCGCATCGGTGGGTGCTCCAATGTTGGAAGGCGCTGACGAGGAAGAACTGTTCCAAGACGATGACGGTGGCCATGACAATCAAGTGGATTTGAAACAATCGGATGAAACAGCAGATGCGGCTGCAATCGGTGCTTCAGAAACGAACGATTCGAACGATATACATGATCACTGATCTGTATTTTTCATATCTTCCCTTTTGATCCCTTTCTTTAGGTAGCTATGGTATACTGTAGGCGCACTATGGCGCCATTGAGATCATGGTACACATTTTGAATTTCATATTATTTTGCATGGTGATGGGGGTTGTTATGCATGTGGCAATAAATTTGTACATAATATATAATTGGCAATTTCACATCAATCAATTATCCAATATTTCACATAAAATAACACGAATATCCGATGTCATCATTACAGTAAGCACCACGATCAGATTTTTGAATATACATAAAATCGATCACATCATAATTCATGTAACTGATTCTCTTGCGATGGTGATACAATTGAAGTCGTATTAGTGAATCTGACATACGCTGATCTGGGTCCATAATAATCGATCACATATCCTGATCCATCGGCTGGACCAACGATCTGAAAGGTTGAGTTCAGTTAGGTAATGGCCAGGGTCATAATCATGAGGCTATCCTTCTGATCAGCATGATCATTCTGGTCATGCCCTGATCACCGTACCTGCAACGCAATCAGAATAATATCGACCAGATGAAATACAAAGAAGAACCCGAATGTGAACAATTTGAACAGTCCTGAAATTAACAGTCATCAGATAAGTGCACAGGGCATTGGGAACCGTGCTTACCAACAGCAGCATAACCCAGATAAAATCGATCGATACCCAACCATCCGAAGAATATCGATAATAATAAAGCTGTTTTGAAATCTTTGCCATTCCTAAAATATTTGATACAGTTTGACGCCTGCTACAGCATGCTTCCTGCGGTAGCATGTGAAGGTACAATCAACCATGCTGCATCTCAAGTGATAAATACTGATTACAGTACACTTACGTATGATGGCAAGGTATGGTTTTGTGAAATGTACGATTCCTGGTCAGCGTTTGACATTCGAAATCTTCAGGTACAATGCATTCCACTAAAAATTCATTTTACAGTATATCATACTGTATTTAAAAAATCAATACCTTCCGCAGTATTATTTCGATTACATCCCACTGGTTGTTGGGTTTGCGGATCGATTTGCGGTGGTGCACATAAATATTGACCAGGATGTAATGATTGACAGGATATCGGGATTGTGACATTGGAACCGTGCGTGATCAATGGATGATTTATGATCAAATTCATACACATATACCAGATGAAGCTATACCACAACGTCGATTGAAATTTGGGGCATGCCATGTCGGATTTTGGTCATCTGGAACATAGGGAGATCCGATTGATGTTTCTTTTTTGAAGCGCTCACCAGCAGACTGGCATTGGAGAGTAATGTTGGGTAGGTATATGGGGGTTTGATGGTGCACTAGAAAAGTGGTCATGCCATATGGTTTTGGGTCGATAAATCCAAGAATTGTAAATTAGCTTGACAGATCTGACCCATTGGGGGTCAGACGTCCTCGCCCAATGTTACAGTATGCCTTTACAGTATTAGTACCATAACTTCCAATAACTCCAATCCCATATGACTCAAAAAATTCAAATCCCCATTTTTTCAGCTAGCATGGTCCTTACTGAAGCCGTTCGCATGGCCGAAGGTAATAGCAGTCCGATCAACAATATCCTGACGAATAACAGCGTCATGACAGCGGCTGGTATCACACCGACCGCCAATGAGAATACCCAAAAAATCAATCCCAATTCCGGGAGTGGAAATCAGCAAACTACATTGGCCACACCGATGTTGGGCGTTTTCGAAGGGTCAACCACATCATCATCCAGGAATAAAGCGCCCATTTATACTCGTGATAAACGCACTAAATTCACTCAACGTGAGAATAAAAAGTGAGCATAAAATTAGAACAGGGAAGATTGGATAATATGTGAGCTATTGCAGATGGGTCCGCTTGGCTACTGTATTGGGATATCTGGTGGCTGTGTGCATACCAGCCATTGCGTTGTCCATTTATTACATTGGATTTTGGACACCAAATTATGGAGAGAAGGTGTGCAAGACCATTGGTCAATCATAGCAGATTATGGGCTCAGGCCTGACTGGGCCCCAAGGGGCCATGCTGATGCTAGCATCAGCCATACATGCCTGTAAAACCTGCGATATTTCAGTACATGGAAAGCCTCAGAGAGAAAGAGAGGGAAGATGCAATGAAACTGCAAGCGTTGAAGCAAAAAGATCAACCGCAACAATGCTGCGTGGCTTGCAGTTGTCCAAATGAGGCATCAACCACTCAACCATCATCCGCACCCAGTAGGGACACCAGACATTTGGCATCCGTATATACGGCTGAATCCAAAGTGGACCCTAACCGGTTTCCGTACGAAGGCATGGGTGAAAAGGCGGCTGAGAATGCATATTACCACAATGTTGTGATGGGAAAGAATTATGTCATTTATGGAGCCGCAGGTAAAGTGGAACAGCTGTGCTGTCCAAGGCATCACAGGTATCATCAGCTGATGCAGATGTTGCATTTTTTGCAAAAATGCAAAACCTGTCCAGGGATTTGAACCCTACAAAAAAAAACGCATAGTTAAAACAAGCGTGCTATCAATTGCACTATCACATATGGTTAATCATGGTCAATCTTTCAGACGACTCTTCACCAGAACGCACAGAATTCTCATCCCCTCAAACGGTCACTCCAACTCCGGCTGCCGAGCATCAATCCCGACCCCAACATGAGAAACGAATTCACACAATCGCGGCTACAAATTCGCAACACCGGCAACATCATGCGGTACCACCGATTTGAACCATGTGATGCTTATTCGATCAATTATTTTTGAATCTCCATGACATAATGCCAGTGATTATCGATTTTTAAGCTAGTCATAGGTGCAAATATTTGGTAATAGCTTATGTGATACTCTTATGCATGATTTAGATAACGATGCTCAGTATTTTATGTATCTCAAGTATTTGCTAAAGATTCGATATATATTTGTGATCACAAACTGATGACTTTGATCCTGATACCCAATCAACAATGATGTAAAAATCGAACAGTACTATAACGCTAGCTAGCATAGCAGTGATACTTTCATATTCATCGCTGGAATAGAACTTATTCATGTGCGTAATCCGGCTAGAACCCATCTTCAATACAATTCGTATTAAAGATCATCCAGTGCCTGGATATCTTCCTCGGAACACACAACACCATACTGCGTTGAGCAATTGATTGGCAACCTTCATGCGGACAATCTCTGCCCTCAATTTCCTTGCTTGAACTGAAAGTAACTATGCCAATACCCTTGCCAGGTCATTGAAACGACTTACATTTGCTCTCGGCATTGATCTTGTTCTGATTTCTTTTATAATACACATACATAGCACCCGCACCAAGCAGTGCTGGACCAGCAATTGCGGCTGCAACAGTGCCAGTAGCAACAGCTCCAACTTGGGCGGCCCAAAATGCAGCACCGCAAAACGTAGCACTGCCGATGCCGATTCCTAAACCAGCAGAAGCCAGTTTATTGTCCCCCTTCGCTGTATTCTGGCCTTCTTGAAGTAATTGGATCACGGATTCCAATTGATCGATAGCAACACAGCATTTTGCATTGGCCGCTGCCTCGTTGCTGGAATTCATATGGGCATAGACTTCATTGAGGTCTTCGTTCAATTTTCCAATTTCACGCTCGATTTCGGCTACTTTCATGGCTTCTTTCAGGTCAAAGCTGGAAAGAAAACCTGCTCAGAAGCTGTCCAGATGATGATGCTTTTATTACCCAAAAAAAACCATACGATTTGTCGACATTTATTGAATGCACTGACCAACGCCTTGGCCACTGCTTTTGCCACACACTTGACGCCACGCCAAATCCGGCGAGCAATATTTCCCAATATATTGCCAAGTGTTGTGAATGCTGATCTCAAGCATGCGCTGATCTCGGGACTTCTGGCCAACATGCGAAGATATCGGATCGTTTCCAAGACTAGAACATCCAAACCTTGCATAGACATGGTTTCTGGGTGCTTCTTGAAATGCACTCGTTGTTGAGCCAATAAAATGTACTGTCACACAATCTTGGGATTAAAATTTCATTTATACATAGCTGGTTGAACATGAGTCAGACTTATGAAAAGCATAAAACGCCCTGGGAGAGAATGTTGAGCAATACTGATTATACTATGCAAATGCCAAGTGATAGTGAAGTTTAAAAACAGGGCTCAGCTAGATGAGTCAGTTTTACGCAAGACAAATAAGCGTCCTGGGAACAGAATATTTCAGAATGATGTGCAGAAGAAGGCCAGCATCAGTTTTCACTCACTAGAGACTCGGTCTGACTGAAAATGGAGGAGTTTGTTTGTGAACAGAAATCTACGCTAATTGAGACAGCTGATATGGCTCATATTGATCAGATCACCGTTTGCATTAAAGAATGTACTACTATGGCCACAGCTACGGTGGCTGGCGGTGCCTTTTTGTACCGTGGTTGGCTCACTATGGGAGCTACAGTAACCGTTTTGAGCGTTGGTTGCCTCATGTGGATTGCTAAGAAACGGAAAGCGGCTTCTGAAGATTGTGAGCGGAAAAGTGAGTACTGGCTTTGCCCTCCAAGACCATAAGTTGCTGATCAGTCGCATGAATGCGAATTTTTTTTTTCAGTGAACGCCATAAAAGCACAAGCTGAAGCCAAAAAGATGAAGAGAAATCATGATTTGCGTGAACATGATAATAACCTGATGTAAAAATGAAGGTGATTTTGATACCAGCATGCTTGTTGCATGCTATCATATGCACATGTTTATAGATAACAAACGAAATAAAATAATCAGTGCCAGATCAGGCATTGTCAAAACTGATCAGCATTGATCAGAAATTATGCGGTGAAGAATAGCCACATTGAATATTTCTCAGATCTATTCTGATAACTGGTGCTTCAAATGCACTCTTTCTGGGAGAAATAAGCATGCTGATTCAAAAAATCAGGTTGATTTTGATATGTGATCAATAAAATACAGACTTGATCAGTAATATCGATTTGCGATATATCGATTTCTGGTCGATCTAAACAACACCAGATGATAAAGCAACATTCGTTGGTCAAAAGTACCCCAAAATCTGAGGCTTACTTTTTCGCCTGTTCTCAAATTCCGATGCATTCTTTCACATTGGAATTCAAAATTGCATGAAAAAGTCAAGCATAAAAATGAGGAATGGTGATATCGATAACAAATTACACAGATAGGGCCATTATCAGGTGGAACAGGTTAGCAGTGCAAAAACAGTATTTTTGTAACATGTAAACCTTTTGTACACTATCTATTGATAAACATCTATCATAAATAATCTGCATCTGGTGATCATTATCCACACTTTTTGAACTCAATGTGACAGATCACTTTTTCTTGTGAAAGCAATCACGATCTTCACCATAAATATACGTTTCCAAATTGATCACTCCGATATCGAAAATTTTCAATGTACTGAGATTGCGTTCAGTATTGATCTGATCACCATGATTGATGTACTTTTTCGGGACGTACAACATCACCCGACGTTGGCAAACCTGCCAAGAGTTAGACTGTATGAAATTTCTTCATTTTCCTATGTATCTTACAAGGGTATCATCACAATCGTGATATATCTTGACCAATGGATCGATATTCGTGGTTTCACTAGCGAAACCGTCCAGGAAGAAATAACCGGTCACATTGCTTTGTTTTTCGTCCATCAAATCATCAGCACCGTAGTCTGCAAATTTTCTGCTCATTTAGATTTGTGCTTGGTGATCGGATTGCGCAATATTGCGCAATCTAGTGGCATGCATACCTTCGTCATACATTTTCATACGAATGCCTGCAGCAGGCGCTTTTCCGCACAATAATCGACCAGTGACAAGCACCCTTTGCATTCCGGCATCAGAGAAAGAAATAATGGCCAGAACGACCAATAGGATCACTAGATTCTTCATCATGGAGCAAGGGAAATTTCACTTATGCTGAGGATGCGTTATTCCAATTGATGTTGAGAGCTAAGCTTTATAAGAGTATGGCACAGGTTCTGAATGGTGATCAGATTTCAGCAAAGGATCAAATATCAGTGGTGTTATTGGAAGTAATCAGGTGACCTGCTTACATTCAGGAAAAGCCTAAAACAGGGTGGGTGATTGTTGTGACAGAGAAATATTCAGGGTGGATTTGCGCTAATTTCTTCATGTATAAGCCAGATTGTCAAATTACAAGCATTATCAGCTGACCGATTATTTGAAAGACAGGCACAGTTTACTGTACCTTGTCCTTGTCACCTGTTACAGTAGTACAAATTGCGCAATAAATTGCGCAATTGCCTGATCTGAATGTGCTGCATTTTTTAACCACAAGTTACAAATCGCACCCTTGATTACATAATCGATATTACAATTTCTACAGTAAAGCATATGTATCACACTAGCGTGCTTTGAAAATCTTTCCTATCCTTCGATGTGATCCTGGTATCACCGTTCTCCACAACAGGCCTCGTATTGACTTTGAGATACTTCTCTCTCGGCCTTTGTCCACGTATCAATAGTAGAATGTCAATAATCGTAGCTCCGATTGTGGCTGCCAACGCTACAATATACCCAACCATACCGATCAATGAGAAATAAAAGGAATACCCGATCACCAAATCGTGATGATCTTCGGTGAAAACGTAATTATTCTCCTGCGCCGATGCGTGAAGGAAGAATAAAACGACACCTGCCAATGATAAACTAGCTGGCCACAAACTAATGAACGTCCAGATCAACGCTACGACTACGAAATACGGAGCCATACAAGAGATGATAGTTGCGATGAAACTCAAGAACGTGGCAACGATCAATAGCAGCAGTGTATTGTATTGATACGGTTTCCAGTGATGCTCCGAATCGTGCTGAGCGGCTTGACCGAATTTATACGACCAATGCCATTTCAGTTCCTGTTTCCCCGAATGATGCTTGGCCAATACGTAATCGAACCATAAACCGTGTTGATGGACTTGATTCAAATCGGAATCCGAATACATTTGCCAACCTGTGGTGAATATCGATGTTACCGTAATCGCCATCGACATGCAAGAAACTAATACGGCGAAAATATGCAAGATCAATCGACAAATACCCAATGCGGAGGCCATGATCGAGCGAAAATTTCCTCCTGTTCTCGCGTATAGGAAAACACAGTCTAGCCTAAACCGTATCGTAGGCTTAGGCTAACGCATCAGGCAGTGTGCAAATACTGAAACGCATGCCAAACAACGGCTGTTCATGAAAGGCTGCTCTGGCTTCTCGCATTTAGTAATGTAATACGAAATATCGATCAAGAGCTTCCACGTTCATGTTTTTATTCGAAGAAAGAAGGGATGGTATGTTGATGGTTTCTATGACATTAACCTGGAATCGAGCAGGTGAATCATTCAAGCGGCTTAGAAGAAGAATTTTAAGCTTACTTTGATGAGGGGGAAAAGTAGAAGTTAGAGGTCATGTGTAGGCCAGGATCATTAAAGGATTTGTATAAACTGATTGATTTACTTTTCCCAAATGCCAAGTACAAGAATGCACATTCAGGGGGATTAATCATGTGTGGGCTACTGTATACTCATTATGCAAACATTCCAGGAATTTGTCCAAAAATCATGGTCATGGATTCTTGAAATTCTTCAGCATAATTCTTCAGCATAAAATTTCAAATTCTTAAATACGTGAGCTTAATAAATGAAATGCACGTTTTCTGGGACAAGTTGGCATGCAGATTCTAAAAATCATATCTATTTCGCCATAAGATCGATATTCAGGGATTTGATCAAAATGATCAACTTCCGATAGATAGGTGATAGCTTCATTTTGATGTCACCAATCGATTCTCCGTGCCCGAATGTCGAGGAAAATATGCCCATATGCCATACCTGGCTTTATTCTGAATAAAAATATCAATGATCCTGTCCTGTGGTGTGAAATTATCACATTGAAATTTCAGAAATCGATTTTGATACGATTGGTGCTCCAAATGCATATTTTCTGGGATAAATAAGCATGCTGATTTCAAAAACCGTCTTTATTTCGATATCTGATCAATACTGACAGACTTGATCAGAACTATCGATTATTGATATATCGATTTCTGATGGCAGTGAATAGCACCAGATGATAGGATATGATCGATTGTATACGAAATTACTTCCACATGGCTCTTGTACCTGCATTTTTATAGAAACTTCTTGATCAAAACATGATGTACTGAAAGATAAATGCTTTTTGCATAATTGGGTTATATATTCAGGTAAGTGATGTGCCAGTCATGTTACATCATGACAAATCGATAAATTGCTGATTGCATGCAAAGCAATAACTATCCAAGCATATACATAAAAATACAATAACCTCATTATGCGAGAATAATCCTGCAATCCACATAAGTATACTGCAAAAGCAAAGGTGGGACCTGGTCTGATCAATCTCGATCATCCTGATTTATCGATCTTCAACTAATCACGATCTTCAATCACCACCAAAATCGAATCCACCACCATCATCGAAACCTCCTCCATCATCGAATGTTCCACCATCGTCGAATCCGCCAGCGTCCTGATACTGACCACTATCATCGAAATTGCTAGTATTCTGACCACTGGCGTCGAAATTGTTATCATTGTTGGTCGTATTGTAATTATTGATGATGGTCGTATCGTTGTCGCTGTAATATCCTCCGGGACCACCGTATCCGGATCCCATGCCGTATCCGCCCCAACCGCCGTAACCGTAATGCGGGGTCATCATACTGCCCAATGCGTAGCCCATCATTCCGCCCGCCAGCATGCCCACACCGGCTCCAGCTGCTGCGCCGCCCCATCCGCTACCCGATGACGACGGGGCCATGACCACTGTGGAGGTGGTTGGTGGACCCCCAGCTGCACGTGGGTATGAAGATACGTTTTGAGCCCATGCAGGTGGTGGTGGTAAATTGGGATTGTACCCTTGTTGTTGTTGATAGCCTTGTTGGTAGCCTTGCTGTGGCATTGGGGCGACTGAAATTGCACATTTTAAATTTAAATTTAAAAAATGACGGTTTGCTTACCTTGACTGTACGCAGGAGGTGGCATTTGCTGGTGCATTTGTTGCTGCGGCTGTGGGGGCGGTGGCAAAGTGGACACAATGCTGGACATCCAGACGCTGAAAATGCATGGTTAGCTTTTGCTAATCGATTTAGAAATTCAAATTTTACTTCATATCTTCGTCGCTGTAACACAAGAACCAATGCACTTTTGCATCTTTCGATGGCCCTGTACCGAATGCCATTATATGATCGACTTTCGATCCTTCCGGCAACGATGGCCTGTTCGGTAATCTGGTCGTGTACACTCCGACAGCGAAAAACGGTGCTAATTGCTTCAGATTTAAACAACCCAACGCGTGTCTTTCGCTCTCATCCTCGTACCAAGCGAATGTGGAATCTTGGTACAGTACTGCTTTACATTCTGTCCATTTTCCGCCTAATAATTTGCCTGAAAAATGATCATTGCTTGATTTGGTCATTGGAATGGTCAGGAGTCAGCAGAGCCTGGTCACATGTCAGGATGGGCTCAAGAGTCAGTAGGACCCTTTGGCAAACCGTGGACAGTGGTCACCAGGACCCCTGATCCATACGTGCCCAAGGTGCCCCAAAATATGACACATACTTTTATATCGCCGCAAAGTGCCTTCTTTGACACGTTTCCCAGTAGACATTGTAATAAACTTTTCTCAACCAGAAAACTTTTTCCAACAGCAAGTAATAAAATGGAACTGAAAGTTTCCAAAACCAATGTTGACGGTGAAACTAGTATTTATACTCTCCACAACTCGTGATCAAAGGTTGTGTAGATGAGTAAACGCGTCACGTGAATGATGAGTTCAGCAGTACACGTAGCCTACTAGACTAGTTTTGAGCGAATAAAGAGTCTAGAAACACGTTGAGGATTATTGATTTTCTAGAAGCCACGAGAATGTTCCAGTTTCAGCTGAGGACTATGCTAGTTTTGAATGGCTTACGTGGGAGGACGAATGTAAATTATGCAATGCGCAATTTGCTAATTAGCTGACATTTTCAGTGGGATCTGATTCCCAATTGCTATGCATAAATATTATCACATCATGAACTCTGTAATCAATTTTAAGATGCAAATAATCAGCAAATGATCACTGTCAAATTAGTCATAAACAATGCATTGCATAACCACAGCATAAACTGATTATAATAAAATCAGCAGATCAATACCTTCAATCGACTATCTTGGCACGGATGACAAAGCAAACATCTTTATTCTCGCTTTCTGCTTCTGTCTGGCTATCCAGGACCCAGCGAATGAGCAGATCAAGCTGAAAAATTCGATATTTCCTTGCTTGCATACTGTAATGCGCACTGATTTTGACCAAAAAATAACACACTTTGAACCCTTACGTTTGGATAACTGGACAAAACTGGCACAGTTTGCGTATAGGTGTATTCTTGTCCAGATACCAATGGGCATGTCAAGCCGGTGTTCACGCATCCGATCGAATTTGGCAATGGAAATGGCACTGGAATACCGTTGATAATCCCGTGCACAGTGGCTGTCAAATTTCTCGCTTCTTTATCTGAAATTGCGCAATTTCAGCATAAATATCAAGTCTATTATTCTCAATGCCCATACTTGGAACGAAAGTGACCGAAACGCTTGGTGAAGTGCCTTTTTTCAATGGGCATCTAGCAGGATCAGTAGTTTCGCATGGATTAACACGGACTTGTTTGATTGTGAATCTGGATTCTGGAATCAGCAATTGCGGAATTGCGGAATTGCTGCAGATATATGCAAATGCATAACTTACTGCAATTATGGTATTTGACATTTTTGCCTTCTCCACTTGCATCAGCCATATTGCACATGCAAAAGGCAATGGAGAAAATCAATAAACCGATAAGTGGACAATGCATTTTGCAAATTTTCAACTGGAATTTATGCTAGCAATTCGGGAAATGAACTTGACTTCACTGAACCAGAAGTTTTATGCACGTTGAGGAGTGCTGAGGCTTTGTTTAGGCTGGATCCAAAGACTCGTGTTTGAGGCGCCTGTTTACCAAGAGGAATCACGCCACCCCAGGAATTCTATTTTGCGAACCAGATCGAAAGGTTAGCAGCTGACGTTGGTTATCAGAATTTCTTGAAAAATGTCAGGTAGCAACTGGTGGCAAAATACTGGCTATTGGATACAAGCGTTCTAAATTTTATGCGGAAAAGAACCAAATAGTTGAGCAGCATTTTAAGATAGTTTGACATAAAAGTCATGATTAATATTGTAGGAATCATAAGTTTCAAGATTGCACTGATGTCATTTGCATGCTTCTGTACTTTTCACTGTGGAATAGAAGGCTTTCCAGACCGATTTATTCTTCATGCATACTGTACCGCCACCTCTGCTCAATTGGCCATGCTGAAATAAGGCTTGGATAAGTCATTTCTCATGCTGCATGCCACCCCATGGGGCATGATAAGAGTTGATTCCTGGTAGGGATTCGAACCCTGGGCTTTCAGTAGCCTGGACATGGATAACATTGATAACTGTTGGATCAATCAATGCTGATGCAAGGCAATCATTGGTCAGGTATTTGAACCCTGGGCCCTCTGCAGGCTGGATCACACCCATGCTCACCTGTCTATTCACTCCACCAACACAAATCCAATCACTGGATTTGCCAGACGACACCACCCATTTCGAATGATCTTTACTAGTGGTGAAATCGACGTTCTCAATTTGAACTTCATCCACATTTGTGACTTGATATGAACCTTTGCATGAGGATGGAATATCGCCTCGACCATTTCGCCATGTTTCGACGTAAAGGGATTGTTTCAAGGATGGTGCCACAAAGTCGGCGTATAATTCTGAAATTTCGGCTGCTAAATTGCGCAATGCCGCCATTCATGGCATTTTGTGGATATGAAAAATTATTTCCATAATTGCGCAATGATCGGGGACATTGTTCTGAGAAATTGCGCAATGCCATCATTCAGGTCATGAATGGATAGCAAAAATTCTTCATATGACTTGGATTTGAACGATGTCCCTCTGGATTTTGAGCCAAGGCTTTGCCAATTGAGCTACACTGAGATTACCTCCTCCCCATTTTCCAGCTTTGGCAAAACTGGTGAATGTGACACCACCGGATGATTGCAATTTCAGTTCTCTTTTCAATGTGCTGTCTGATGACTTCTCGATTTCCTTCTCAATTTCTGCGGGCAATGATGAACTGTAGATCAATGGGTCGAATAATTGGAGTTGTTTGGCTAAAAATCGATTTTTTGCAAACCGATTTTGCTGATTGGAAGTAAGTAACCCAATTGCGCAATGAGTCATGCTGCAAGTTTGAAAGCCAAAATTCCATACCTATCTCTTCAAAATTCTCATAACCGAATGCAATGCACAAAAGCATTTGACCAAATTTCCTGCCCCCATCTGGGTAACTGTATCGATTAGCTGATGGAAATTTTGGCACACTGTGAACCAGCCAGAATCCAGAAGTCTTATCGAACATTGCCACACCTGCAATGATCGCATTTTCATTGCAAAATTAGCAGACTTTCGCTAATCACCTTTCGCATGTCCTTTGGTGCTTGATTTCTTATCATCCGGTGTCTCATCATTGTACATGACATGAAAGCCATCTTTCTTCGACTTGTACAGCTGATCTAAAGTATTGGCCACTGCATGTTGATCAGTGTCAAAACTGATCGATGATTTTGTCCAGCCTCCAGTGGATTCATCCATGTACACATGAGCTAATCCTTCTTTCTCCAATGCGGATTTTGAGGATGGGATTTCAGGGAGTTTATAAACGATGTACCTGGAAGTGATGTCATTTACTGGTCAATTTGACCAATGACCAGTGGTCAATCTCACCAATCTACAGGTTCATTTCGTTCATTTCTGCATCCAACAGTGCCTGCATGACCACGGCGACTGGCTTGTTCTAATGGGACTGCACCAATGAGTGCGAATAGAAAAAATGGTATGAAAATTGCGCAATTCATTTTGGCCTGATGAGTCCTGAAAGAAAACTTGGTAGTGCTGAAGCATTCGGTCGAAAAGTTTGACTATTCTGACCATTTGGCTAAGAGTTTGCAGAAAGCCAGCCATGCTTTGCTGGCACTGTTTGACTATTCTGACCATTGCGCAATCAAGATGAAAAGCAGGAAATACTCACCCGAATTCCAGTCAAGTAATTCCTGCCTAGTATGGCAGTATTTATGAATACTTTTCATTGCATGCATATCCAATTTATTCAAGCATCTTATCATTGCATTGCCTTTTCCCATCATAAGTTCCTGACCTGACCATGACAGCCAATGTGAGTATTATGATAAGAATGCTTATAACCCAGCTAATATCAGATTTGCCATGAAGTCTTCAATGATGCTTGCTGTCTGAATGATAAGATGTAAGAGGATTTTCATAAATGAAGCCAGAAAGAGCCCACAAATAGGTTTTTGAAAGCACCATTATAAATCTCTAGCCTAGATTCAAACAGGGATGTTATCATTAGTGGTTTTGAGTTTTCATTTCATTATCATTACATTAATGAAATCTCAGGAAGTTTTC
>JAQIWJ010000725.1:0-16970 GCA_034695185.1 Discolaimus major
ATGCACTGATATAATTGTGAACATTGAATGTACAGATGAACAAGTTTTAGTCATGAAAAATCATGTACAGCAGAAGTAATGTTAGTAAATACCCATTTGCCATGATAGCTCTTCCTTCTGTACTGATTTTACATAAACTATGCGATTTTCCTAGCATGTAGCAGGCTATGAACTTGCCACAGTCAAGTCTAATACTGTATCACCAAATGCATGGTAATACAATTGCTTGTTTTCGACTGATCAAAGTCCAGTTCCATCCATTCTGGTCCCTTTCAAGAGCCCCCTTTGCTCATCAATCCTGTCCATCCTTCCTTGACCCAGACAAGAAATGGGCATATGGTTATGAATAATTATCCCTCCCTCGTCCATTGTACATATTTATATGCATTGGAAAGGTCCAGTTGGCCTCAACGCAAAATCTAAGTCGGCTGGACCAAAAACCATCCATCCTCTAAGGAATTTCTTACGATCATCATGAAACGAATAGTCAAATTGAACGTTGGTGGTGTTTATTTCCAAACCACATTGGCTACATTGATGAGTGATCCCGAAAGCATGCTAGCAAGAATGATTGATCAACCGAACGAAAAGGAAAGGATAAATAATGGCGAAGAACTGTTTATCGATCGAAATGGCACTATTTTTACATACATCTTGGATTACCTGCGTTGCAATGATCAGGTGGCACTGCCTTCCAAGAAATCGAAACTGAATGTGCTGTTGCAAGAAGCCGATTTCTACCAATTGCGTGGATTGATCAGTTTGATTAAACATGAAGGTACTTTTAAAACTGGAGATTTGATTGGTATCACTTCTTCTGGCGGAGATTTCTTGAACGAATTGGTTAGAAAAACACCTCACGCTCTGAAGGCATCATGCTACTGCTGGGTGTGTCAAAATCTTATCCAAGTTGAGTTCCCTCAAGGCTTTATTTTTCGTTGTGGCATGCGTCATAGAAAGATCATTGGGAAAATATTGGAAATACAAGGGGATTGTGCGGAAATCAATGTTGCTTGCAGTAGTATCCAGGCGTCGTTAGGGGATACTCGTTGGATCGCTGATTCTTTTATTAAATTGCACATGCCATTGAAATTTTTGAAGAAGAAATAACTGTCATATACTGGATTTTGGGCATAAGTACAATGCCTCATAAATAGATGACTATAACGCGAGATCAATTGAATCCAAGCATATTCAAAATTAATCAACGATGCATCAATGAATCTGTTCTTCTGTATTCCATGAAATGTAAAGTTGTTGAAAATGCTGTTTTTTCTTGTTTAATTCCAACGCAACGCAGTAATAGCATTTCAATGCATTTTTCATGCCACGGTCTCTACTGATTGTACATGGATAGACAAAACAAACGCGAATTTTTTTCAAAGCAAATCCTGTCCGCTAATCTCCCATTGGTTTCAATGGCCATGAATCATCAAGGGAAACCAGTTCCATTGCATTCTCTTCATAAATTGACTACGATTCTGTCTGTACCAGATTTTTCGCAGTGTTCACTTGCATCGTTTTCGCCAACAGTCCAAAGCCCCATCCAAAAGACTGAACATACAGTATTTTCACTCTCAACAGCCAATGTCACTAATAATCAAACTGAACGTTGGAGGAGTTCATTATGAGACCACATGGGTTACATTGATGCGTGATCCTGAAAGTATGTTGGCTAAAATGATAGACCAAGAGAACGAAAAGGGAAAGATCAAGAATGGTCAAGAACTGTTCATTGATCGCGATGGTCCTGCTTTCAATTACGTCCTGAATTATCTGCGAAACGGTGATCAGGCAGCATTGCCTGCTACTGATAAGGAGAAAATGCAAGTGCTGCTGCAGGAAGCTGATTTCTATCAACTGCGCGGCTTGATCAATTTGATCAAACAGGATGGTTTTCAAGTAGGGAATTTGGTTGGGATCACTGCGTCTGGTGCGGAGTACTTGAATTTGATCATAGCTCGAATACTTAGAGGAGAGTGTACCGTTTTGGCATTATGTTGGGTATGCCAAAATCAATTTAAATTCGAATTCCCCGAAATCCAACGTGATAAATCTGTGTATGCGATGCCGTATCGTATGAAAAATCCTGCAATTACTCTGGGAAGAGTACTGGAACTGAGAAATGATTGTGCCATCGTTGGATTTGCGTACAGTAATCTGAAGAATTCTTATGGTTATAACCAGCCAATGGACGATACTATGGTTAACCTTCATTTACCGTTGAAATATTTGGAAAAGAAATAGAAGGCTTTGATGAATTACAGATTTGATGAAAGCTACGGACAAACGTGAACCTTTGATGACATTATGAGTGACACATTATTTTGCTTCCAATTGCTTATCATGGCATATGCATTTGAATGTAGCCTTTGCAAAGTATTTCGCAAAAATTCGATAACGTTAGTACATGTACTCTGTTGAAATCTCAAGTACTTTTCTTATTACCAATATCTCAGAAAAGTTGTCGGCGTTTACCAAAAGCCATGACTTTGGCTTGAAACTTGATCGTGAGTACGCTTTTTTCTATACTTGATTGCATGAAACACTGCAAATCAAAAGAATCAATTGCATGGCATAAATCTGCAGTGGACATCACATAAGCGATGGCGATCTCCCAAAATCTCGTATGTGCAATGATTTGGTTGAGCCCATTGTTAATGCTGTGAGCCTGGTATTATCGCTGGTCAATGTTGGCGTGTCTGCCAACGATCCCAATCTTGGTGACGTGAGTGCATTTTGACTGGAAAGGCGTTGCAGGCTTTCCAAATAACTCTGTAAAGCATGAACATTAGATTGCGCAATTTCTGTCCACTGATCAGTGGCCAGCTGACAGGCTGACGTCAGTCAAGGCCCTTCCAAAACCATGATCCTACAATGTGTACCTGACAAATCACATCGCCATGAGCCCTGCGTGATTGGTAAATAGTCCGCCACGGTTTGGATTCATATGCAGATAATGTGCGACCATTGCTGTCACCACTGTAGGACCTATGTCTCGTCACAGACACTGTCCTGTTGACGCAATTGTCAACACTGCCATCATCGTATGCATTGCAAACATATGACAATGGTCTGCCGCCTTTGGGTGTACCATTTTTACATCGATCATTGATTTCTGGATCAGTACATCGATTGGACTTGCAAAAATGCCAACCTGAAATTTTGCTGTTGGATTGTGGAGCGATCCAAGGCATGATTTACCTTTCCTATGATCATGTCCAACACCGGTCCAATGCCATTGAACGATGGCACCCAATGCGAATAGACACGGCCATATGCTCAATACCAGCCATCCATACCAACATACTACTTCCCACCTGACCAATCCAACGTCCCAACCTCCAATGGCTTCCCATACTCGATATACGATCGCAAAATGATCAACCACATAATCCAAAGCTATGATCAGTAAAGCCGCACCCACCAGGCTTGTACTTATAATAATCATATGCCTTTGCCATTTCAATGTCACTAATGCGAAAATCAATCCCAAACCGAGCATAATTCCGATCACACCCCAAATGGTTGGGAAACGCCAGAATGCTTGCCAAAATGTCACCACAATGAAACTAACGAATAGTCCACTCAAAAATCCCAATGTGAATATCCCTATAGATTGAATGAGCATGGCTAATATTCCAAACACCAGACCAATGCTAACTGCTATTCCGGCATTGGCTAACATTGGAAGGTGTTTCAATCTTTCCAAAATCAAATATATGAATACTGAGAGAAGTAGGAATCCAGTTAAGAAGAGGACTGCTTTGAAAAAGCGGTATCCTGAAAAACATGTGTCCTGTAATGGCCTTTGGCCAATCCAGAATGACTTACCAAAAAAGCAATAAATAAGGCCAACAATTACGCATATGCTGCATATGATCACAGACGTTACATCGAATTCGAATTTGCCATAATGCGAACAATCGTTGAACAACGGTGTCTTTGTGATTGAAGATATGAAAATAGCTGTGATATCCGATCTGGTCCCAATGATGGATAATGCATCCTCTGCTGTGCCAATAGTCGTATTGAACATTGGTTTGCCAGTAATCTCTTCGATTAAAAACAGCTGATCTGATCTCATATTGTTATCCATATTCAGTGATCAGTAAAACAGTCTTTCACATGCAGATGTATGGAGGAATTCAATTTCCACGGTTGACATGTGATTGCACTTTGGCACCCCGACCAGCCGCCTTTGCTTGGGAACCGGTCTTGGGTTCCGTATAACCTAATAAAGGCATAAAAAATTGGTCACCACGTCAATGGGAATATTGATTTTCGTGCAAACATGGTTGAAGCCTTGAGTGGTGAAAAGACGTCATTGCAAAATGAGATAAAACTTGAGAAGCTGCATTTGGATTGTCTGCTCAGAGAAGGGTGAAAATTTATGGCAATGCCGCATGACCAGCAATGTACAGGTCAAGATTGAGCATTACTGGCATGGCTGTCAAAAATCATATTTAGCTGTGGTCATTAGGTATCAGAAAAATGATACGGATAAATGGTGATATGCATGGCCATATCAGGGAATGGTCAGCAAGCTCTGGCAAAATCACTTCAATTTCAAGGTGCCAACTGTGGCAGTGACATGCGTCCGGTAATATCAGGGAAAGGTGAATGACCATGTACCCATGGGTCAGGTCAGGAAGCTCTGCCCAAGTCACATCAGCTCAAAGTCCCAACTAATGGCAGTATCCAAAATCACCCTGGTCTCTGCCCATCCAAACATCAGTTTATGTGCGTGTCCAAATAGTATCCCCCCACTTCAAACTTCTCAAAAGCGACGAGTGACGAGTAGGTGTCTCGTCGCTTTCACTAAAAACTGGTCTCTAGATAGCAAACACCACTTTGAGAAAACCCGGCTAAAAATGGACGTAGAAAAATATCTACACATTGTTATTCTCCCAGGTCACGACTGGACTAATCCATTTTGGAGAAAGTCTATTTTTCTTGGTATGGTACTTGAACAAATTTCGTATGCTACGCTTAGTTTCATAGCCCTGGACAGCTAGAGAACATAAGCATTGAAAAGAGAAGGCGAATCGATCACTATTTGGTGTTCCCATAGTAATGAATGGGGTGGGGCTAGAGCAAATAAGTCCAAGCCATGAGGGCTTTCGTGTATCCGACGTTCATCACGAGACGATTGGTTTGCATGGCCACGTTCCCTCTCCCTGGCTTCTGGTAGGAAGGAAGCCATCATAGGAGGACCAGCTATTTGCACACAACCGTAATTGGAATACCTCCTCTGACGAATGGCCATAGAACAAAAATATGCAACGATTTTGGAGAAATTGTTCATACTCAAAAGGAGCACCTGCCCTTTTAGGAAAAAGTCTTTAGGAAAATGAACAGTCAAGGACAGGGAAAAAGTCATAACGAAAGGTAGTTCGAAAAGGACATGCATACATTGCGAATGTAGAAATGTTTTCTTAGCATGGCATGGAAACAGAGACAGCAGGTTTCATGTCTGATGAGAAACACGACAGGGGTGATGTTTTTGATGAGATCATAAAAGGCAATGTACGAGTATATGTACTCTCATGGGGAGTAGCAAAATAGGAATGTATCCAACTGTTATTGACGGCCAGGTTGGGTCCGGCCGGATCGTATTACCAGAAATTGCATAGCAAGTTGGAGTTATGTAAAACATGATGGTTGGACTGATGTATATTTTGTGAAGCAAGCAAAGACTGCATCAATTTTAAAAACATTGCAGTCATCTTTGGGCAAGTTAGTTACCTGGCCGTTCAAGCACAAACTGTCGAATTCCAATGATATTGGAAATATCATAGATCAGAATGAAATTTATGCATATTTCTTACATGAAATTCTTATCACCAAACAATTCTCGTCTAAGAATTTCACTATACAAACAACAGCCTAATGTATGCATTGTAACCCTGAAAAACCTGAACCAAACTTTAAGACCATGTAAAATTGCCGGCGTCTTAAAATTCTGTTTCAAACACGTTGAGTTTTTTCAGAGCCTGTTTCATCAATTCATTATCGTGCTTCATCTTTTCCATATCTTTCCCCTGCTGGTCCAATCTGGACATTAGCGCCTTCACAAGATCATCCTGTTTGGCCACAGATTCCCCGGCCCATTCGGCTGAAGACTCATTGTCAGGGGGCGACTTTCGACATAGTGCTGTTCTGATAATGTTCTGAATGCAATTAGTGAACGAGCCAGACTCGTCAACTTCACTTGATGCAGCTTTATCTGATGAACGCTTCTGGCTGTAATACGAGGCATAAAGAGTGTATAGGAAAACGAATAGCTGCCAAATGCTCAGCACACTTAGCCCAGTGTATAAACCGATATCGCCACCGACTTGTGACAGAAGTTGACTGGGACTTAGCTGGAATCTCTCTTCGAAATATAAATACGATATATCTTCACATTTTATGCATATTTCCGCTCGAGCACAAATGTCCTCTTCATTCCAATTTTTCCTATCGCATCTCCATGCAGATTTATCCTTATCCAAATCGTATGAGACCGTGTATTGATTTTTTATCACAGTGCATGCGGGTGGACAAGGTGACAAATTGTCCATTGCTTTTTTGACCGAGTCTTTGCACTTTGCATACAGTGAAGGCGTGCAATAATTGATGGATTGGTTGCTGAATTGCGGTTCCAATTTTCGCCATTGGTTTCTATAGCTGATCGGCACACAGCCGCATTTGTCCACTGTTATTCTGATATATTGACGAAATAGACATTGACCTTGATCAGCAATTTCTTGTGGCACCAATGGCGGAACAAAGAGTTCTGGCTCGTTTCTACAAGGCTGCTCTGTGATTTCTCTATTCAGCATTCCAATATTATTGATGACCAATTTGATCTCGGCATAATCAAACGGTCCCACATGCAACCTAGTCGGCTCACTAGCTAGCGTTTTTAAAATGTGAACACCGAAACCAACACTGCTGTTAGAGCCGCCAGTGATCGAGGCTTTTTCGTTGTCCAATATACTGGTCAGACTGTACCAAGCATCGGAATACTGGAAATTCAATGCGTGCACATCGATATTAACGCACACCATGGATTCGTCCCAATAATCCAAGGAGATATCAACGGATTTTTCAGCAAATCCTTGAGCTTGGATAAAATGGTTTTTCATCTCCGTCCACATTGCATCTTCTAACTGCGTCAAAACTGATAAATCCATCTGGAAAATTTTCTCACTATCAATTGCATGAACCGTAGATTCATAAAAATTATCGCACCAAACCGATCCCTTGGATGAATTTATGCGACACAGCTGTTGAGCGTCCACTGATTGGAGAACTGTCCCAAATATCCTGATCAGAGCCAGGCGATCAATAAGCGACATGTTGCCATAACTGAGATTGCTCTCAATTTGGTGAAAATTTGCGAATTTACGATATAATTGTTCTGCATTCCTGATATCAGTGTAATTTACTGACATGAACTTGAATGTTGGATCACCAACTATCGATTGATTTAGCCAAGCTTCCTTGAGAATGAAGGTTTCGTAATTCAAGCATATTCCTAATGTTTGGTTCTCCAGAAAAGGCTTGGGTTCGGTATTGTTGAGGACCAAAAACTTGACCAGCGTGTATCGATTATCTTCTTGATAATCTTTGATGATCAGCATGACATCGCATATTGAGACGCCTAATAATGCCAGAAATACCAATACACTGGCTATTTCGAATTTGTATTGGCATACGAAATTGCTGGAATTTGGCATGTTGGACAGTACTGCAGGTGAGAAAACCCGTTTAGTAATAGAGTGAAGACTAAACTGAGTAAGAGTAAATGCAGATAATGTCATCCGTCACATCTAAACTAGTTATCAACGCAATAACTGAGCCCAGACTGCTTTGGGATATTCAACCATTGGTAAAATCATGATTGGTGGGTGACAGCAATTGCATATTGCGCAGGCGTCCATTGTGCCAAATCACATGTATGCAAATCAATGATGTATTTTCAGACAAGCAGCCATGGGTTTTTAGATCCAACCCAGATAATGTGTGCATGCCAACCGCCTGCATGATTGATTCTGTGCTGAAGACTGCGACCCCTCTGACCATAATGGCATGCGATAATCTGTGCACATTGGAAATCTGGTGTCCAGGATTCAATTATTGGCAGAGCAGTAATCAATGCGACTTGTTTGCATGGTCAGCCGAAGAAAGCAATATCAACGTGATGAATGATTACACTAGAAATTGCTTGCATTATTCCATTGATCCTTGAGCAATACAATCCATTATAATGAATACTAGCTTCTTCATGAAAATTTCAGTGCAGATATTGTAGTGAAGGCATACGGTGGCATGCTTGTGATGGTATGAGAAGATGGTCAATGATTTTCTTTCAGCAGACGCATTCTTTCCTTTCATGCGTCATTGACTGATAAGCTGGACCAGCATATGCAGCCTATAGATGCACTTGCAAACGTTCACCAGGCTGGCATCACGCGACTACTCAAAAGTTAACAAACGATGAGTCTATCCCAATTTCTCAACTCTAGACTCGCTTAGCATAGCAAGTACGTAAGGAAAAATGTGCCTTTCCTCTTGTAATATCCGTATCACACGATTATCAAGAAGGCCAAACCAATGGCTAGTTGCGCGTTGGATTGGATTGACAAATATTTCTGATCCACCAGAACAACTATGGATTACTGATGAACTAAAGGTGCACTATGATATTTTATGCACATACTGCACTATGCTGAAATTATTGTTTTTCAGCCTATATTTGACAATGTTCAAGCTGGCAATGCAGTCAGCATGCGTTCTACTGGTGTGACCCATTTTGGCATTTGCGCAGGCAAAAATAGCCACGGTGAATTGATGATCATTCATCGTACTCCTTCAGAACCAGACGAAATGGCGATTGCGGAGATCAATTGGTTCTCAAAATTACTGTTTTCGCTGAAATCAGCAGCTGGAAAATGGATCGCATCGCTTTTTGGTAGTGGAAATTCTAGTACCAAGAATATCACATCTTTGGCAACCGTGGCTGGTGGTATCACAGTGGATAAACTGATTGAGGGAGCAGATCTAATGGAATTGGTCATTTATCAATGCCATCCTGGTATGGCCGACAATATGTGCAGAGCAGCCACGTTGCACAGAGCGTTCACTTATGCTAAAACTCATGGTTATAATCCGTTGGATGAGAATTGCGAGAATTTCGTGGCCTTCTGTTGCTTGCCATATCCAACGACAATGTCGGCTCAAGTTGTACAGCAAATGTACATCGCAGCTTCCGGAATTCTGGTCCTCGCATCAGCGATCATAGGCGGTTATTCCGGTATCGGATGGTTGGAATCATTCTGCCTAACATCATGCATGTTCACAGTGGCATATCTCGGATACAATAGAATTTGGAAATTCATTGTGTCAAAATATGTGAACAGGAATCTTGCCAGTTTGGACAAGATGTACAAATTAAAATTTCAACATCAACCATATTTGGCGGAAATTTCGCAATTAGCTGACCGCATTTCGAACGGTGAGCATGTGAATGAGCAGGATTTGATTGAGAAAGAGCAGCAACTTTTGAATAATTTCTACTACCTTTGTCAAACGCTCAATTTTCAAAATCGAGATAAGCCTGAAAAGAGACCGGTAATCGAGGACTACGCTTGCATCCACGCTTTAGTGTATTTGCCCTTGAGATGCAGCCATGTGACTTCGATCATAATGCAAAATATGCAACTGGCGAATGGATGTGAGAAAATATTCGAAGCCATCAGTGCATTTTTCGTCGATCTGAAAGCGTTCAGCATGGCATTGGGAAAAATTGATTCAGTAGATATGAGTACGATTTTGAAACAGTGCATGTATAGTTTGGTCATTCACTTGGTCGGTGTGCTGAATCCCAAGGTCATAGAATGTTGGTGGGCAGAGGAGAATGTTAAGTACGCCTTGGACATGTGCCAAGATGTTGGTCGTATGATGAGATCCACTAATATTTCAAAGGTGATCAATATTAGTATGAACGAGAAGCTATTCGAGTGTCTGCATGATTACTGGATGTGGATCTTGAGATGCATGGAAGAACCAGGCGATGAGACCAACGGATTTATGGTCATTTTGCTAGATCAGATGATAAAATTGACCAGGGATTTTCATGATGATGAACAGGTGATAGAGATTCTACAATACATGTTGTCAAATTTGGATTATTTTTACACGTATGCAAACCTGATGAAGTGAGCTAACGAAGAGCATTGATTGTTATGAAATTGATGTACGTATATCAAAAAATCACATACTCGTAGCGTGCTGCATGTTTCAGTGATCAATTTTATTCAACCGATAATTGATGAGGTGCATATCAGGCAATAAATTTTGCATGTTGTGGCGTTGCTCCAGCTGGTGTCATTTCAACTCCAAGGTGACTAGGACGCAGATGACTCATCATGACCACGTCAAAAGTATCACGTCACCATTGCTCCCATTGCATTTTGTAATGTAAACTCTTTTGCTGTTCTGAATCACTTCACCGGTTATAAAAACGTTCACTTCCTCTAAAATCACTCCTTTCATCCGAATAATGCGTGTCCCCATTCTGGCCTTGCCATGCAAATGTATGCACTCCCAATTTGAAAATTGTCATAAACACTCCACCTACTGTCGACTTCAATTTATCCTCACTGTAAGCTGACGACAGACAAGTAGAAGCAACACCAGTGCCGTGGGAAAATCCCATCCCACCTTATATGGCTGCATTGAAGAGGCTGTATTGGAACAGATTTCGATGGAAATTACTGGATATCGTGACAGTTGTGTTTAGTCCTTTTCTGACGTCACAGTCATGAGTAAAATTCTCATACAATCAATGGCCTTTTCATTATTGGACCTAAAACTGAGAATTACGCATGAATTTGGAAATGTAATTGGGCCAATTATGGCACGTGATATGGGTCTTGTTTATCACAAGGACTGATATCAGATCTTCATGTGGATTTTATGGCACAGTGAATGTGGGAGTCAGGTAATTTTCAATGACCATTGCATGGAAGTTATATCAATATTAGGAATTTAACAGTGCATGTTTGATATAAACATGTACTATGATTATAATCCTATCAAGGTTGATGCATATCTGGTGCATGCGCATCATCTGGTCACATGATATAATTATATCAATCATGATTTTAGTTCTGGGCATCATATATCTATGCATAACCAGTATTCACAAGCACCAGTCCATTTGTCTTAACTTTTATCACAGATGCAGCAGAAGCCTACCTGATATAATCTAACCCCTGTTTATATAATGTGTTATCTGTAACATAATACGTTGGAACTCTAATCATATCTCTGTACTGACTGAAATCAGCATTGTCATAATCCATGATAGGATGCTAATCCAAGATGATGCGTTTCCATATGACCAGTTGTGGCTAGCCACTTGTGTAGTAACATGCTGTGCAGAAAATTCTCATAAAATTGCCCAGCATGGAGCATTTTCATAATGGTTTTTATAAATGTACCAGTATTGCATTCTGGTTTATCAGCAGTAACAGGATTTCCTGGAATGTACTGCAAAAAATCAATTTGTATTCTGCATGTGATCAAAAATATATGGTCCTACATTAGTATTCATACTTTGCCTTCCTTATGATAGCATGAAAGCATATAATTTTCAGTTAATGAAAAGCTTGGTAGTCTACTGCAATGTTTCTAATCGCATAATTTTATATACCGAGGATTGACATTTTATTATGCTGGTCTATAAACAACGTGTTTAGATTCTGCATATTGCGCAATCTTGTGCAACATAATCATAGACTGTACTGATCGGTTCACTTATCGTTAAGCATCAATTTTATGCATTTTATGACTGATATTTCAATATCTTAAATTTGCCTGCAAATTTGCGTCTGTCTAATTGCGCAATTTTGTGCAATGCCCTCATTAGTCACATTGCAATGCCATGCACCGCATGACCCTCATCAATTCTAAAACAAGCTGATTTATTTTTAGGCTCATTCCATCCAATTAGCGACTGGAATTGGTTACAAACGAGATTCCATTGCCATCGACTGCACAATCCACAGCTGGGAACCGGTTTTTGCAATTGTTCTAATCAGCTAATATTAGCCTTTATCGGGTATGTATGCTGGTTGTCATAGAAATTCACTATCTTGAAAAGGGACTTGTTTTAGCTGGAAAGAAGCCATATAAAGAAGGCATGTCGTGCAAAAATCGATAGGGAGCTTGGCGAGAAGACCCTAGAAAATGGATTGGGATGTTAGAAAAGCATTGGACAACAGCAGGCATTGAAAAGCTGTGAATTCATGAGAAAAAGCAAGTATTGATCAAGTGAATGCACTGATAATTATGCTTATCAATGGCTTCTGTCAGATACAGTAAAATTGCGCAATCTGAAAGTGTGATTACTGTAATATGATAACGTCGAATGACGTTTCGATATCTTGGATTATTATCATATTATGATTCCGTGCTATGATGGATCTACCGTTTCAGATAGCCCTTTGATCCGGCCGAATTGGAAGAATGAAAGTATTCGCTCTGATCGTTTATTACAAAAGCGGTGGTACGAGCGAGGTTGGAATATTGAAAGGCGCTTATGAATTGAATTCGTTCGGTTTCTTTCAACGGGCGACGGTGAAGGAATTCCTGAACTTTACGGGTAAAGTCATATTGGAACGTTCAACGTTGGCCAGTCGATCGTCGACGAAAGAGCAAGATTACATGTGTCACATGTACGTTCGGGCCGACGGATTGTCCGGCATGGCCGTCTCGGATTCGGAATATCCCCAACGCGTGGCGCACAATTTGCTGACCCGAGTATTGGACGAATTCGCCCAGAAGATACCCGCGTCCCAATGGCCGACCGTTCAAGAAGCCAACGTTCAATTCCCGGCCTTGGATCAATATCTGCAGAAGTATCAAAATCCGCGCGAAGCCGACGCCATGACTCGTGTACAGGACGAATTGGACGAGACGAAAGTCATACTTCATAATACCATACAATCCGTCTTGGAACGAGGCGAGAAATTGGACGATCTTGTGGCCAAATCCGAAGGATTATCGGCTCAATCGAAAATGTTCTACACGTCGGCCAGGAAAATGAATAAATGTTGCACTTGGGTGTAAAGAAGAGCGCGAAAATTCCAATTCAAATTTTCCATCAAAGAATGTGCTACAGTAAGAATAGTGATGTTTTTCATGTGCTCTAATTGTTTCTGTCCGACTCTATTCGCACGACAGACTTTTTTCTTGATCGTGGGCCTCATGGCAGGCAGGTTCTGCAAATGCACATGATTCCTGGGGGGATTCCAAAACCTGTATTTTCATGTATAATCCACTAATTAGCCAGGCCTATTATTAATTGGGCTTATTTTTGTGCTATTTGAATCGTACTGTCTGTTCAGTTTCGAAATTTCGACTTGTGCAGCTATGTGCTTTTGATTATTGATAACCTATAGTAAATATCGAAAATCGATTAGTGTTGATTGGTGATCATTGGTCTGTGACCAGAATATTTGCTATATTGGTTTGGTATTGATTTTATGTGATTATGAATGGTATACTGCAATGATCAATGATCATGATCACGATCACATGATCATGATGTGATCATGCTGATCACTTCGAATATGCAAGCGTAATCGTGATCTCATTTCAGGGGGCCCAGCCAGCGGATCGACCAGAAATTTCAAAAATCTCCAAAAGTGCAAATGTGAACGTTGACCACCCGGAATCAGCGTCGATGTTGGCCACCAATGCGCTGGGCCTGTTCTTGGGCATTTGGAGTTTAATATGCTTGATCGATTATTACTTTCGCCTGCGCAATATTCGAGCTTACGTTCGATTCGCCGAGAAAATCGGCCTACAAATTAGCCCTTTTCAAATCCGCCTGTATACGGGCCGTTTCGAACGGTCGTTCTTGAAATGGGAATTCCTACGTCGACCGTTGGTCAAGCGGATAATGGATGTGTGGTTTCTGATGGGCATCGCTGCGTCGATTCTGTCGTTGATATTTATGTTATATTTGGTAACGTCCACATTATGGATTCAATTGAGTCCGGTCGTTGTGGGGTGGACCGATTGGATCATGTCCTGGATCGTGGACACAGAGACACCCGATGGTGACCAAACTGCGCAATCGTCCACGACTAGCGTGGTGGAACGCGAGGCCAGTCAACCGAGTATCATGCCCATTATTCCTGGTGTAAATATCCCCTGGAATCAATTGCCTTTATTATTTTTCGTCTTGGCTATTTCGGGTATTGTTCATGAATTGGGTAAGTGGGGTGTGTGGACCCTGAGTCCGCACTACAGACCCCCATTGGGGTCTGTGTTGGGCCTGATCCTTGGTCATTGTTCATGAATTGGGTAAGTGGTGTGGACCCTGCTGGGTCCCATTGGGGGTCTGGACAGGACCAGACCCTTGGTCAGTGTCTGCATCTCCGCCATAGAAAATAACATCCCCCTTTTCAGGTCACGCATTAGCGGCCATCAATGAGAACGTCAGCGTTACGAATTTCGGTTTCTTCATGTTCGCCGTGTATCCCGGAGCGTTCACCGAATTGGACAGCGATAGTTTGGAATCGGCCTCGTTGTATCGCCGATTGAAAATCTATTGCGGCGGGATATGGCATAATTTATCCCTGGCATTCTTAGCCGTAGCCTGTCTATCGTCCATGCCTTACGCATTATCGTACGTGGGATATTCGCACGGCAAAGGCGTCGTGGTGACCGACGTATATCCCGAATCCGGATTAGCCACCGAAGGCGGATTGAAACCGGGCCACGTCATATACGCTATAAATCAATGCAAAGTATTCAACGAAGAAGATTGGATGACGTGTTTGGCCAATTTGAATCGACAAAATTACGGTTATTGCGTCCCGAAGACTGAAGTTGGACAGAATTTGGCCTCGAAAGTGGTCAACGTACACGGCGAATTGCATTGTTGCAGTACCAACAGTACCCAAAGTCATCTGTGCTTCTATACGAAATCCTTGAACGAATCGAGATTGGAGAATATCTTCCAATACAGTTGCCTGCCGGCCAGATACGTGACCGATCATTCCGTATGTAATCACAGCCTCCCGTGCGGTCAACAAGCCAAAACCAAATGCGTCTACGCGGCCTTGTTCAATAGTACGAAATTGATCCGATTTCGGGTAGCCAATCAATCGAAACCAGTTTTATTCATCGGAGCACCCGGAGCCATCATGCCGCATGTCAATGTTGGATCGTACGTACCAACGTGGAGATTCGCACCAGCGTGTGTCCCGTTATGTTTGGATTTATTCTTTCGTTACTTATTCACATTCTCCTTGGCTTTGGCCCTGTTGAACGCCATGCCGTGCTACAGTTTGGATGGTCAGCATATTATCGGTGTATTGACTGAAGTGGTCTGTCAACGTCGACGGACCACGTGCGCTAATCCGCGTCGTAAGCAATTACTGTACAAAGCTATCATGATCTACGGGACGTTAGCATTGATCGGTGTAATTGTCTTATCGTTGATTCCGTATTTACGCATGTGGATTTGAAATGTTAAGGGGTATTTATGGATATAAGGCGTATATGGATGAGATTTATGTAAATTTAGGTGATTATTCTTGGGTATATGATGAAGTCTTTCTGCTCTCTGATGAATATTATTTTCAGTTTTTGTTGGGAATGATGCATTGTGAAGTGTTTTTATGCATTTGGGCCAGGATTTTGAAGCTAATCTTGAGGCATCATTTGTGCTGAAGTTGCGAGTTTCCAGATATTGATGATCACCCCCCCCCCAATTCCAGGGGTATGATATGCTAGAAAATGTTAGCGTCACCAGATAGTTCAATGCTTGAGGCTTGGATGATTTCATGCTAAGGTTAGCATTCCTGTAATCTAAACAGGTGCTGCCTACTTTCACCGGGTCAAGATAATACTGTGCCAGAAGAAAACTTTATGGAAGCCAAAGCACTTTTCCCGTAGCTGATTATACTGTACTATAGATGCCAGAACCTAGGCTGAACTTCCCTGAACTATTTACTGCCTGAATCATTGCATTCAATAGAAAAGTTTTGCCCGAGATAAATGGCAGTTTGATCAACAGGAGCTTGCAGTGTAAATATTTTGATGCCTTCTCGATACCATAGACCCTGCTTTGAAGCGAAGAAATATTAGTTTGGTCTGCAAAGATAATGGCGCCTTGCCTGGAGAAAATTTAACCAGGAAAAAGGGGAGAGTGAGAAACCCGTTTTCTTGCCAGGTGGGTGTACCAGATAGACGGAATCTTTTCAACTCTATACACGCCCCACCAGCCTTCTCTGTACAGTACAATCAATCAAGTCGATTGCCGAGTATAGTTCATAATTTTTCAACTGAAAGATGGCATTTATCATATTTTGGACCATCATCCTCATGATTGGTAGCGTCAGTGGTGGTAAGATAATTGCTATCAGTTGACAGACAACATTTTCTAAAGGCACCAATATTCTTTAGCCAAATCAATCAAATGTGCCAATTGTTTGGAATACAATCGAAACTGCGGTTTACCCGATGATACTAGCAGGGTTCCAGAAAGCTGCGATAGCTTGATTGGCTGCTTCAAAGATATAATTCCTGATCCGGAAAGCAAACAAGGTACGCCTTTTTCTTGCTCAGTATTATATACGCATTTCATACATTGCAAGGGCGTAGCCAGGACCCCCCAGGCTTCAGGGCCGGCCTTAGGGGTGTGCAAACTGTGCGACTGCACAGGGCCCCAAGGTCCTAAGGGGCCCCAAAAATTTGAAAATTTTATGCATTTTATGTTAATAAAAAAATCAGCGGAAGAAAGAGGCCCCTTCATGAATTGAAAAGGAAAGCTTAGTTTATTGCTACATGCATTACAAACTGAAAAGTTTTTGTCATTCATCTTTTTATGCGCCTCCGTATACTATGATGGACATATTTTTTGGCATTACTGTAGTCTGTCGGTTCATCTTTCCCCATTT
>JAQIWJ010000726.1:0-16970 GCA_034695185.1 Discolaimus major
GAATTTCTTCAGGTGCCAAGTTCATTCCGTCACCGACGCTTCTCAGCTGTACAGCGATTTAATGGAACTAATCGTCCGTTTGGCCGAGCACGGATTGATCCACAGCGATTTCAACGAGTTCAATATTATGCTGACGTCCGACGATAAACCCATACTCATCGATTTTCCGCAAATGGTATCCACGTCGCACTCGAATGCTCAATGGTGAGTGGCTCTAAGAATTCATTGTAATTGGCCGGATGATCAATTTCTCCTTTTAGGTACTTCGATCGTGACGTCAATTGCGTCAGAGAATTCTTCCGAAAGCGATTTGCGTATGAAAGCGAATTATTCCCACGGTTTGAGGATGTCGTGTAAGAATATTTCCTCTGCCAGTGCCAAATTCTAATGAGGTTCTCTTTTTCAGACGCAAGCATGATTTGGACGTTGAAGTGTCTGCGAGTGGATTTACGAAGGAAATGCAGCTGGAATTCAACGAGGTATGTTTTCTGGTTGAGTTCAGAAATTGAACTAAGCACCGTTAATTTTCAGGCTGTCAAGTCAAATGAAAGCGAAACTGACACCGACCACGAGGAAGAACAGGACTCGGACGGTTCCAAAGGCGATGAGCAAGAGTTGGCCAATGAGAAGACGCAAACCGTCGATTCTGGATCTGTGTCAACGAGGAATATTCAACGTTGGATGGAGATTTCATCGCATATTGGCGCCGATGCAGTGGGAGAAGACCAAGACGTGAAAGAAGCTGATATTATCGCCCAATTGGCCAGCGTGCAAGTGGTCGTCCCAATAGCCGTTCAACACGGGCAGAATCAATTGAAAGATGAATCGGAAACCGAAGAAACTCCGGACGATGGCGATACAAGAAGCGTGGCATTGTCTCGATCGCATATCGGTGCCAGTACGACGACCCAATCCACAATAGCACCGGAAGTTATTCGAGACCGGATCAAGAGAGAAAACGCCCATCGTATGAAACAAGAACGACGGAAACAAACTAAACCGAAAGGTGAAGCTGGCGCAGTTCTACGTCAACGAAGATTGAACAAGGATATCGTGAAAGAGTATGCTGGTTGGGATGAATTTTGAGAGTTAGTTTATTGAGTATCGTGCTGCGGAGAATAATATGAAGGATTAAATTCTGATCTTGGAGTTTTGATTGACATGTACATGCATTGAATATCTTTGATTATTCCGATCTGATTCTTGTTCCAAGATGTCTAATTTTAGTGACTGCGATTCGACCGGTCGATGCCAAATGGATTCGTCGTCCAGTGCTGAGAACAGTTTTGCGACCACTGAAGCATCGCCGTTGCTCAGTTTGGAAGTGACCAGCGTGCAATCGAACGGTGGATCTCCTGTGGTCAGAGGTAAGAATTGGTGCTGGATTGTCCAGTATAGCAGCGTCTGCCATCATACTAAATAGGACGTATTTCAGGCACGTCCTGGTTCATGACCGCTTGTATAATCGCCAATGCTGCACTCGGTGCTGGTATGCTCAATTTCCCACAAGCATTCGACAGTGCCGGTGGAATCGCAGTGGCCATGACTGTACAGATTGTAAGTGAAACTTTTTCCATTTGATCCATGCATCATGACCTGATTCGTATTTCAGGTAATCGTCATATTGGCAACGTTCAGTTTATTGATTCTGGCATGGTGCTCGGACGTTCGCGGTACAGCAACGTATCAAGAGACGGTTGGTGCGTTATGCGGTTCGATCGGGAAGCATATGTGCTCCATATTCACGATTCTGTATTGCTACGCGGCGTGTATTGCCTTATTGGTAGTGGTTGGTGATCAAACCGATAGAGGTAAGTGTGTTCATATAGTTTGAATAGGATTTGAATCCTGAATTTGTTTGTTTTTGTTTGTTTGATCCACATCTGCTCCAAACTCCTGACGGAGCGCTCGAGGGAACAGCGAGACCAAATAGGCACAAACTTTATACCGGCAGGGAGAATCGAACCCTGGTCTGATGAGCAGAAAGCAAGAGTGCTAACCACTACACCAGAAGACCGGTGTCCATCTATTTCAGTGTTCTTCGACAAATACGGGTCCCATTTCTGTCGTACGTGGTATTTGGATCGAAAATTCATCATCGCCGTCGCTTCGATATTCACCATATTGCCATTCTGCTACGCCAAGAAGATCGATACGCTCAAATACGCCAGCAGTCTAGCCACGATCGGTGTATTGTATTTGGTATTCCTCATCACGTACGAATATTGCACCAGCGAACGAATTGACGTCGAGATTAAGACGAGGTATAAGTTCTGGTAGCTGATAAGGAGCTGATGATTATCAATCCTTATTTCAGGCCGACTTATTGGACGGATGTATTCCACGTTATACCGACCTTATGCTTCGCATATCAGGTAACAACACTGATCGTTTATCCATGCTTTGAAATAGCAAAATCTGTTTTTCAGTGCCACGTCAGCATCGTACCATGCTATTCATGTATTTATCCACGAACATTCGGCGTATTCTCCGGTGCATCGATTTTGGCAATCGCGGTTACGTTCATCGTCTACAGTATGGTTGGAATATTCGGATATTTAACGTTCGGGACTGCTGTCCAACCTGATATCTTGGTAAGCATGCATGAATTATTCAAATTAGGATTTGAAATTGATTCGTGATTGGTTTTCAGTCGTCGTTATCAGTGGATCGGCCGGTGGTTGCGCTTGGATTTTTCATGTTCGCGTTGAAAGCGGTTTTATCGTATCCGATTGTGGAATTTTGCGGCAGGTAAGATGCTTTCATCGATGTCATCCCGTCGGAATATAAAAATGATTCTTCCCAGGGCCGCTATGGAAAGTTTATGGGTGGATTGGAGAAGTATGGATTCGTTGGCCATTATCGTCGGGGAACGGAGAAGGCGAATCGTATTTGGAACGTTCTGGTTCGTCAGTTCATTGCTGATCGCTATTTTCGTGCCAACCATGCAATCCGTGATCGATATTCTGGGCAGTTTGGCCGCCGCGTTCATTTTCATCTTCCCAGGTAAGTGTTGGATTTTGGATGGTGAAATTATACTAAAAATGCGTTGAATTTCAGGAATGTGCTTGATGAGCGTTTCGTTCTTATTCCAAGATCAATTGCCGTCGAAGTATTTGAAAATGATTCAATCTATTTCCGTTTTCTACATAACCGTCGGTGCGTTTATATTCGGTTTAACATTCGTCATGTCGATTCAGCATAATATTTTTGGCCCGCCTTCGCCGAGAGGGTTATGTTATGCATAATAAAATGCAATCACGCGTATTTCGTGTTGTATATATTTCGAATTTGCGGTTATATCCGCTGTATCTTGATGATCTGATATTCGTTTGTGATTATATCCTGAAATTTTCAGAAGCCCCCAGAATCGTCAATATGGAGAAAACGGTGATGGATAGTTTCGTGGAACGATTTGGAAAGAGACCGGAATTCGTGGTGCGATGTCCTGGACGTGTCAATTTGATTGGTAAGCATAATCTGTTCCTGTCAATCAATGGTATAATTGGGCAAATCTTATTTCAGGTGAACATATCGATTACGGTGGATACGGAGTCATGCCAATGGCCGTACAACAAAGCATATTCGCAGCGGTGGCCGTGAATCGTCAATCGAATACGTTGAATTTGTACAACGTCGATCATGAACGATATCGGTAAGTTCCGTTTGAAAAATTGCGCAATCTTTGCAATGTCCATGAGCATTGCAGTGCATAGATATGCTGGATACCAGCATCAGCTTACCGTATGCCTGCCTCGTTTCAGTGATTACGCTCAAACATTGGATACATTCCCAATCGATCGATCATCGCCTCAATGGTTCCATTATTTCCTGTGCGGTTGTCGAGGAATGTTGGAATATTTGCACGATACAAATGTTGGGGATGGACCGACGAAATCCATAGGTGAGCTGGTTCAATTATTTGGCACGGTCATCATGAAAAGATGCCTCATTGCAGGTATGGATGTCATGGTTGGCAGTGATCTACCGCCGAGCGCTGGATTATCGAGCAGTAGCGCTTTGGTGTGCTGTGCGGCCGTTTGCGCGTTGCGTGCCAATACTGGCCAGGATTTCGAGAAAGTTCCCAGGGTACGTATCATTTATGATTGCGGTTGCGATTTCTAAGGAATCCTTGTTTCAGGCTACGGTGGCGGAATTATGCGCAAAATGTGAACGTTACATTGGAACGGAAGGCGGTGGAATGGATCAAGCCATTTCGTTATTAGCTCAATTTGGACAGGTATGCGAATTTGAACGAGTTGGGTCAATCATTGACCGGCTTTGATTTCTCAGGCGAAATTCATCGAATTCAATCCATTACGCGCCAGGAACGTGACGTTGCCCGAGGGAGCGTGTTTCGTGGTCAGCAATAGTTGCGTCGCAATGAATAAGGCGGCTTCGTCGCATTTCAATCAACGCGTGGTCGAATGTCGTATTGCGGCTCAGGTAAAGCGTGGTTGTGCATAGTCACAGACAGCCTGGATTTATGATCCTGAATTGCGCGGTTCGTTGGCTTTGCCGCCAACCTCTGATCCACAATGCGCAGTTTCGGCTGCATAATTCGTAATGACTGCACCTGTTTCAGATAATGGCAAAGAAATCGAACGCCGATTGGACAACGGTGCGCACTTTGGGTCAATTGCAGCAACAACTGAAAAAATCACTTCCGGAAATGGCTGCCATCGTTCATCAGCAACTGCATTCCGAACCGTACACCAGGACCGAAATTTGCGAATTGCTGGGCGTCAAAGACGAGGAATTTATTGGCAAATCGTTGAGTCAGAATACTGTACACCGTAAGTAGCTTTCTGCTTGGCATAATCCTGGCCACAGTTCTAGTGATCAGTTCTAAAAGCTCTCCATTTTAGTGATGGAATTCAAACTCCACCAACGAGCCCTGCACGTTTATGAGGAAGCAGCTCGCGTGTACGCCTTCGACGCTGCCTGCGGTGGATTGGATGATCTTGGATCAGGACGAGAAGATGTCAATGCGTTGAGAACGCTCGGACAATTGATGGACGCTAGCCACGTCAGCTGTCGGGATTTATACGAATGCAGTTGCCCGGAATTGGACGAATTGCAACAAGTGGCCAAGTAAGCATGAAAATCTTTTGAATTTTCAATAACTGAATCCACACGCTTCTCAGGAATGGAGGCGCATTGGGAAGTCGTTTGACCGGAGCCGGTTGGGGAGGTTGCATCGTATCGTTGGTCCACGAATCGGCCGCGGATGGATTCGTGGAATATTTGCGTCAGAATTTCTACAAACGTACGCCGGAAAGGGAAGCCGCTGTGAAAACGTCCTTATTCATATCCCCACCAGCCGATGGAGCTGAAGTGAAGTCGTTGTGATTCAGCAGGCACTTAGATTTGTTGAGGCCTTATCATTCCGAGCAGTGATATTATACTTTTGATTATTCAAGATTATTTGGTTAGGCGGTTAAATTATGGCGTGATCTTGCCCGATTTGGTGATTGCTTGATATATTCAATAAGGAATTATGAATATTCATTTGCGATCGATATGTGTGCATATGTAATAGCATATTATATGCAAGAAAATCCATAATCATGAATCAATACTAGAACCCGAATTGGAAAAGTAAGGCGAAAACTGAGCCTATTCACATCACAGCCATGGTTATCAGCTTGTCGAACAACATTTTGGACCAAGGGTAAAAAATCAATGCTGTTTTTCTGGTCTGGACGGTCCACTGGTGGTCAACGTTTGACCATTCCAAGGCATCATCAAATATTGAGCTAACGATTCGGACATGAGGCAACTGCAACAAACGGGCACCGCGATTGTGTACGTCGTCCACTTTTGACACTCGGGCGTGCCGATATTGCGCAATATGTCGAAATTGATGAGTTGCTCAACGCAACGACCACCGCCTTGAGTTGCTTCTGAAAAAGTATCCATTTTGATCATAATTTGCAGTGCAAAAATTGCGCAACTTCAGCCAAGGCTTGAAGCCTATGCTACAGTATGCCGCCAGTGGATACAGTCCCCTTGTTGACAGGCTACAGTACGGCCGAAAAACGGTCATGCAAACTTACTATCAAAGCACGTTTGCCCAGAACAAGCCACTTCGTTTATGTATCGTGGGAAAAATTCCGGCGGCAATTCTCGGATTACTCGACACGCGCCGCAAAGTATATGCAAACCGGGTTGCTCTTCTTCGCCTTTCTTCGAACATCGGATTTGTAAGCCTTGGCCTGCAATTGCAATCTTGCAATGCTGGCAGTGGTGATCAGAAGAAGCCTCTGGATTCTTCCTTGGCATTTTGCCAAGGACTACAGTAATCCCACTCACCGATGCTACTAGAATTCATAGCAGCGCGTGGATTCCTACGACCGTGACCCCAACCTTTCCTCGTCGGACGTCGATCACTATCGTCGCGTAGATCATCCGCACTCGCACCCGTATCCATTGTGGGTACATCGTCCAAATCCCCGGGCGTAAGCCATTTGAATCCGCCGCCGGATTGCGGCGGTTTGGTTCGTCTCAACCATTTGGGACGTTTCGATGTACTCTCGTCGTCGTAATCCGTCTCGGACGCGGACGTGGTCGTGGTCCGCGGCGCCAACGTCGGCGGCGCCAATGGGAACGGACCGTTGGCGTGTAATGGCGGGAAATGTTTTTGCGTCGACGATCTAGGATTATTGACATCAGGTGAAGTGAATTGTTGAGGTGGTGGTGGGCCAAAGTTTGGGAATAAAACGCCGCTCCATTGACCGCTCTGCGGTGCGGTATTGGGCTGTATTAAATGGCCTTCCAAAACTTGCCTGATATTCTCGAACGACGGACCGGTATTGAAATCGGACGAGCCTCGTTGCGAGATCGGCATTTGACCGTATTCGGCGAATTTCGTTCGAATTTGATCCGTTCTTTGCGCGCATTTATCATCGCACGAGTACGATTCGGCTTTCTGAAAGCTACAGTATGACTTTCGTGTGATCATTCCGAGTATGGACACCGCACCTTGATGAATTTCGCGTCGGCCAAATCGGCGAATCGATCGACCGCTTCGTCCAGATCGGCCGCCATGTAACGGTGATCGAAATCACCCTCGTCTCTCAGTTTTCGTTCCAATTGGCTTGGATTGAGGTATTGGCAATTCTGCGTACATACGGACAGTGGTCAATAGAAAAGTACGCCTGCATCAGTCCCCTGCTTGACCCTTGGTCATTGACCCAAAATGGACAGTTCATCAATGAAGGGGCATATTCATACCGGATTCGTATTGCCATTTCCAGCTGACCATGCCAAACCTGAAATTTGAATATGGATTTATCACGTGAATATATTTGCACTACATTTTGGCCTGATCGCATCAGTGATAACGAATCAATACTGATTACAGCATGGTCGATTAGTACCGAGAAATTATACCAAAATTTTAGTGCGAAATTGCGCAATTTCCAGCCCACTTGCTGGTATAATTTTATATTCAAAAACATGATTGGGTCTAATCAGAAGTTGACCCTGGCCATGCTGGCTGACGCTTGGTCAATCGTGACTCATCAGATATATATACCCACCGAATAAAAAGCATAAAATTATCACTAATCCACCCAACGACGAATATCTTCCCATTTTCGCGTACATTTTACGGAGATGTGGGAAAATTTTCATGAAAAATTTCCTAATATACTGCCCTGACAAGCGTGACGAGAAGTTTTCGTCCTCCGAAATACAAAATCTATGTTCTCAAATCCCCCCGAGTAAGGGGGGAATCCTTTTCTCAAAACAGGATGGTGGGCGAATTGTCACAGGCCTTTTACAGAGGTGATGCAGAAAAATTCACAGTAGCTGAAAAACCTGCACGTAGCTCTTGTGACTGTATGAAAAACTAGTTTCTCATGAGAAATTTATGCGTTTTGGCTTGAGAAAATTTTCACGCATAAGGAACCAGATGGATGGATAATTCATCCTATTCGTAATTGCAAAGATTCGGCTCTCACCTTGCGTAAGATCGTGATTTCTGCCCGTTTTTGCAAAATTCGCATTGCTAGGAGGCGTACTGACTGTAGCCGCTTGGAGGGGCTTCGCAGAAATCGAACTTCCTCGCCATGCATTCTCTAAACAATGCCGAATTTTTGAAAACAGCAAATGACCACACTTGATCAGCTGACAAAGGCATGTGTAAATTGAAAAATCAATAATCACATGTGCTGATCGATAAATTTTCATTGATTTCGGCCAGCTTTCTTCAAGGAATTATAACAGATGCGTCTAAAAACGCATCCGAGACTGAAGATGATGAAAATAAGATTTTATCTGATTATTTATTGGCTGTGATTTTTGCATGAGCCTTTTACTGGGCATCGTATTTTATTTCCTGTATTCTTCTGATCGATATCGTGGATCATGAATTTCGTTTCAGGCTCATCCGCCTCGCCTATCGATTGGCCGGTAGGCGGCGCTACAGTATGCCAAGGAGGCCGTGTATTCTCGCGTGGTTATTCGTTTCATTGTCGAAGTTTGCTTTGGTGGCGTTCGGTCGGTTGGTTGCTTCCGTGAAAATACGTCATGTATTCGTGGTGGAAATTCCGTTGCGCTATTGTGGTATTGATTTTATTCTCGTCGTGGATGGTGAAATGTCAATACGAAGACGCTCAATTGGACATCATTCTGCTCTTGGACGATTCGGACAGCATCAAGGACGATCAATTTGAACAATTCATGAAAGCCGTTTTGGAAATCACTGGTAAGATTATTTTAAAAATCTTTCGAAAATCATCTAAATAACGCGTGTATTTTTTTTCAGCTACCTTCAAGATTTCTGCCAGCCAGACGAATTTGGCCGTGGTCTCGTTTTCGGCGACGGCAAAGATCATCCAAAAATTTACGGGCGACGTTGAAGAATTCAAATCCTCCATCAACGATCTGAAGAGCAATCGGGAGAAGCAAAACACGGCTACGGACGAAGGATTGCGAATGATACGAGACGAACTGCTGAAAACGGACAAACGGAAGGAAGTTCCGAACGTACTCATCCTCTTCACCGACGGCTGCACCAATACGAAGGGTCGAAACGAATCGGAAAAAATTGCGCAAGAACTACGCGACAACCTGAAAATGCTCGTTTTCGTCGTGCACGTGGGCCGCGAAGAATGCGTGGATAAATCGAGTCCCAACGCTCATCAATTGAATTTGGTCGGAAAAAACAACACGGGTCGTCGGATTCACGTGAACAATTTCGACCAGTTGAGCGGCAAGATCTTCGAGCAAATACAGAAAGAAGTGGAACTGAGTTATTGCCAGCATGACGAGGTAAGATTTTTTAAAAATATTTTCATCCACTAAATATCCTTTTTTTTAGCTGTGCTATTTCGAAGAGGACGAAAAGAAATCGTGCGTTGGTGTGTGGATGAAAAAACCGGATCAACCCTCGACGTGCATTGAACCGAAGCTGATTCCGCCAATTTGCACAGTCGACCACGACAAAAACACTTGCGAAGAACATTGCAAAAAATACGCCTCAAATTGGACCAACAATTGCAACGACGTCTGCCAAGATCCGAATTCCGCTTGGTGCACGGCTTGTCGACGATGCAGTATCACAACCACGACCAGCACCACGTCCACATCGACATCGACTTCGATCGCATTCACCAGCGGCCAAAGCAGCTCGAAAGAAACGAGCGGCAGTTCCACAACGATCTTCCAAAGGGCCACCAATGCGACGGCGGATCCTGCAGGCAAAGTAATGAAAAATGGAAACGACAAGGAGGATTGAAAAGGAAAAAGTTCGCTCGTCTGGATCCTGGTGGGCGTTGGAATCGGTGCGCTATTGCTGCTCATGATGCTACTCATCTTGGCCCTCATCATCGTCCGACGACGCCGAAAACGCAGGAGAATAGCCGTGATGAAAAAGAAAGCCCAGGAGGAAGATTCGAAAAGTCGTGGATCGAAATCCGTGGTCGTCAGCAAACGGACGGAGAAGGGATCACGCTTGCGCACGGTCAGCATGAAAACGAAGACGGCAGTTGCGCAAAGAGCCGACAAGACGGTCGCACCATCCGTGCTCTCGACAGCATCGAAGAAAGGCGACGGGACTCGATACCAGGAAATTCCCAGCGGCGAAACGGCAACTCGAGGAAAGGCACGCACGGCTCCTTTGGCCATGAGTGGATTATCCGATCGGAAAGGACGGTCAGCTTCGGTCGGAGTCAGCATCAGGACGGAATCGAAATTCAAATCGGGCAAAACGTTGCCATCCTGGAAACCTCGCGAAACCGTGGGTGGAAAAATGTCGCGTTCAAAGCCAATCTCCACGAAATGATGATTCAAAATGTGATGCGATGATGAGAAAATTGTTCACGATGTTCGATGCGATGTGTTTTTTCGTGTGATTTCGTTCGATGTCTGATGATGTGTATGGGAACAAAATCCGATTCGCGATAAAATCTGTGTGCTAATTGAAATATTGGGTATATCCCAATAATTTTTTATGCTTGCGCAATTTTGATATGTATTTGAAATTGGATCATTGAATGGTCCGTGATTTATTCACAAATGCTTTTGCAGTTCAAAATCAGTTTTCTGATGATAAAAATGATATCACATTTTGACAGCATTTTGATAACCGATGGTTATCTGAAATTATAAATCCGGCCAAGTTTATGAAGATAGCCTAATCAAATCAGCATTTGCCCCTAATCCTCTTAGAGGTGGGCGTTGCAGTCGCTATCACTAAACATGGGGAAAGGAAAGTTCGAATTTAGGGCGTGTTTATATGATTAGGAAAACACCTTCTATGATTCTCGGCCGATTCGAAAAATTTGGCAAAGCCTCAAACATGGATGATTGGTATGGTGAAAATCTAAAGTGCACTCGGAGGCTTCTGATAAGATGCGAGACGAAAATGTTGATGCGTGCAACGGAGAAATTTTCGATAAAAACGCAATAGAAAACGCCAAGGTAAATATCCGACGCTGACTGAAAGATAATGGGTGTAGTCGAAAATTTCACAATCGGCTCAAAAATATAACATCCGAAAAACGGGCGTGTTCGTTGACAAATGGACACTCGAGTAAATTTTCCCATGCTTATCAAAAATATTGCCATTACGAAATTATACGCAGGAACATTCCTGATATTTTTCACTTTGGACACGCCAAAATCATCTATAAAAGATGCGCCTCTGCTTCGTCTTCGATCAGTTTATTGCCTTGTGTATTCGAAAAAAAATTATGCCCGAAGGAATACTAAAACCGTTCAATATCGAATTAAGCTTAAAAAGCTTAACTCCCGAGGATGAATGGAAACCGGTAGCGTTCAAAGCCGATGGTCAACGATTCACTACGTCGAATAGTACGTTGAAATTATGTTGCGATTCGAAATACGTACTCGCTATTCGAACCGATACGCCGTTGGAGCTTGAGTAAGCTTCCTCCCATCCGGCTTACCGTAGACGTCGGCCTAGAAATTGCGTAATTTTTCAGTTGGTGGTGGATGACCATCCAACATTTCCATTCGAAAACGAAATCACCATCAGTGGTGGCCACATACGCACCGGCACCGCTTCAAATGGACGCGGAAGGGAATTTCCAGTATAAAAGTCTATGGGTCACTAAAGGCATGTGTCCGACGAGGAAAGGAGATCGTCACGTGGTCAGCTTATATCTTCAGGTACATTTGAAAGTGACCATTGGTCACTGGCATCAATTCGAATTGCTTGACCCATGCAGACGGTCACTTGCATCAATGACCTGTGCAGGATGACCCCTGGTCAGGGACAATCACTGGAATTGACCATTGGTCACTTGCATCAATGACCCACGGTCATCCGCCGAACATTGCCAATATTGACCCACTCGATATTTTCTTCAGGGAAACGATATAAATATCTCGAAACAATTGCAATGTAAATTTTATTCGAAAAACGATTGGCACGCCGATTATGGCCACGTTTGCGGCGGTATATCGTTCAAATGCGGATTATGCCCGGACGGCGGTTTCTCGGCGTTGGATGAGAAATTCAAATTGGCCAGAGCCAATGCTCAAATGAGACGAGGATTCAGGCATCAAACGCTTTGATAATTTTGTAGTACGAGCTTAAAACTGTACATTTTGTATGCATTTTTCCGAGCTTCGAGTATGCAAATACAGATGAGTCGAATTTAAAAACATGGCATTGAAAAATAATCGAAGCGTGGAATACGCGTTTTGTTTCATCTCAAGATATGCTCTGATTATTTCCTTGTGTCCAGTCCGTACGTATTAGTGGATTGAGAAAAGTCGAATTTTATTACAATCCCTTCAGTATGACCCAATCTTCGAAGAAATTGGTCTGAATGCATTTACGCGTAATGTTCATCAGAGCATTACATTTCCTCGACTAGTTCCCAGTGAGTTCTGGAAGAATGAGTGCATTTTTATGATGGGCAAATTCCTGTTCTACAAAGACGTACATACAATGGACAAGAAGAATGCGATGCGACAGATTTCGGCTTTTTCTTAGTCACACGAAAAAAGGAAGTATGCGGAACTGAATTAGTATGCATAAAAAGGCATATTATTCGGTTCGTACGAATCGTAAATATTTTAAAATATGCAATCGGCTGAATGATCTTCAGTTTCAAAATCATGATCTGGCTCGGCTGATTTGCCAAGATCAGGTGATCATTGTTCTTTATCCTTGGCCAGATGACCCGTGAGCATCCGAAATTGCCTAATCCATTCGTATGCGTCCATCAGGATCTTTGAATTTTCGTATAAGCTCCGGATACTACGTCTTCGTAAGAAGGCGGTCCGTCTTCGTACGTTGACTCAGGTTTCGATGCATTTTGCGCCGATTCAGTCAACGTTGTAGATATGGTCCATACGCATGCACCCGTATCAGTGGATACTAGCCGAGTTACAGTATGACTAACACCGGTTTGCGTCATCGTATGCTCATCGGTACGATTTCCCCGACCACGAGCCAAGGAAAACGGATTCCAATACGAGCATTTCGTAATTGCGAATAAACAAATCAGGAATATGAATATGGCAATTACGAACGCCAATGCGGTCAATATGATTTCTTCCATACTTCTCGATTTTAAACGCCAAAACTTCCCCTTCGCGTGTTCAAACGTAGACTGACTTCGCAGTCAAGGCGAGAAAATGTCCGCCGCTCGGACAAATCTATGTACTGTACGGATGGAAAATTTCTCCCAACCGTTGATTTGCGAATGTTGGTGTGTATTAGAGCAAGAATTTCGAACGCGTCATATTTTCTCAACCAGGACAAATCCAGCATTCTGTTCCTGATATTTTATCCAGCTTATTATATTCCCCATGCAAAAATATCCCTATTAGATGCAGCAAAATCGATTATACCACAACATATATATATTATATTCTCTTTTATATGCTGTGAAAATTGATGATCAAAATTCGCTGGCGTACTGTAACCGCTGGATACAAGATTTTCAGACCCCTTCTGAGGCCTTCATTTTACTGAACATTTAGACGTGAAGGTGTTTTCTGGATATTATTAGCCGTGCTGATTCCAAAAATCGCGTTTATTTTGTTGCGTGACTGATAATCGATAAGTTGATCATAATTATCGATTTCTTAACTACCGATTTCCAAGTGATCAGACCGTGATCAATCGGTAGAGCATAATGAATTGTATAGGAGAACACCCCGATACGGTTTCCGTACCTAAATTTTTGTGGAAATTTGGATTGAATATGAATTCCAGGACAGGCAATTCCAAAATTTGAAATTCTTGAATACGTGACATTAATTAACGAAACGCATTTTTGCCAGATCTCGTTGACATGCTGATTCTAAAAATCACGTTCATTTTGTCATACGATCGATATTCAGGAATTTGATCAAAGTGATCAATTTCTGATAAGGCGGTGATAGCTTGATTTTGACGTCACAAATCGATTCTCCGTGCTTGATTTTCCAGGAAAATATATCCATATAATACACCTAGCGTAGTTCTGTATGAAAATATCAACGATCCTGTGTAAAAGGATAGGCAAATTTCAAAATTTCAAAATCAGTCATTTACTTTATCATTGCACTGAAAGCGTGTTTTCTAGGTTAATTTGACACGCTGATCATCATGGTGTCATTAGTTTTGCTGTATAATGAATAGTTCAAAAAAATGCTCGAATTTATCGATTTCCTAAATGTCGATCTCAGAATAATTTTGACGTGATCATTGGATAGAGCATCATCGATTCTATCGGGTCGCATGTTTGAATCAGGGCTATCGATTGATTAATGCCCTTGGGATGGGGTCCGAAAGTTCCAAAGCGTATGCTAAATTTTGGCTTCGCATTTTGCATACCAGGCATACTGTAACTTGAAGTCAAAATTTTCAAAGCCTCTCCCAAGACCATTTTTGAAGCAAAATTAGGCATATAAAGGTGAATTCTGGATAAAACAACTACGCTTAATCCAAATTCCGCGTTTATTTTGCTGTATGATCGATAATCACAAAGTTGATCAAAAATATCGATTTCTGAACGATCGATTGCTGATCGATTTTTTTGCTGCCAGATAGAGCATGATCAACAGTTCCGGGAAATGTGTTTTCACCGGGCATATCGATTGATTAATGATCTCATAAGAAGGTCTAAAAGTTACAAATTATCGCTTTTCAAATGGCTTCATCAGTGAAATGTAATCGGAAATATTAATGAAAAAGCATGTTTTCTAGTACAATTAATCACGCGGAATACGATGACGCTGTTTATTTTGATGAAAAATCAGTATTGGCGAATTTGATCAGAATATCGATTTTTTGTAGTTATCGATTTCTGGTTGATCAAAGTATGACCAATGGATAGAGGATCACCGGTTACATAGGAAAACATAGTTATATGCTGTCTATAGACTGATTTTTGGGCTAATGAAGCAGACAGAAAAATTCCATCTCGGCTAGCATCCCTCTTCGCAGCTGTCAACAATACCACCAATGGCAGTTTGCACAATTTGTGCAAGGTTATTCTGACCAGGATATTATGATAGGCTTTTTCTAAGGATCGACCAAAATCGAAAATCTAGGCTGAGCTAAAATTTCTGACCCCCTATTTTCATGATTGCATATGATCAGGCATGTCATGGAGATGTGAAATATCTATGTCTTATGGCCTGGCAGCCCCTGGTTCGAAATCCAGGTACAAAAAACCGTTTTTCTGAAAAGCGATCATTTTGCCCAAAAAGTGCTTCGGCGATTTTGGCGATATCTCGCGAACGGTAACACCTACAGGGCTGAAGAAAAGACTGATTTGAAGCAAATTAAATGCTCTATCTCGTGAACGTATAGATGTCTCCATACGATTAGTCATTCTCGAGAAAATAGCCCTGAAATAACAAAAACTAATATTTTGTACTATGGGACCCATTGACAATAAGGTCTGCCACAAATGTCCTGAACATGGAAGGACATTGATACTGCTGGAGATTATGTGGGATAAATAGGCCACAAAATGAGCCACCTTTCGCCAAATTTTAATAATCCTGCTATCATGACATGCTGAAAACCGCATATTTTAGATGAGTTTTGTAGTTTTTTACGTTTTTCCGGTGAACGGTTGCGTTTAGAGAAATGGCAATTGCACCACTGGAATCAGCATAAAAGTCTACGTAGGGTGTGCCCATTTCTGCGACCAAAATCAACATTTTCAAAATTGACCATACTGGCTTTGGGTATCAAGGGGGGACCATGTGCATTTTTCAAGAAAACTTTTTTGTATCATATTATGGATATTCTTATGAATTTTGATGCTTTTACACAAGCTGATCGCGTTGGTCATGTTTGTTTTGCACGCCATCGCGGGTTAAGCTTAAAATAATGACATTTCCATTGGTACCAATTGCAAGTGATCATTTTTTGGATGCAGATATTTGATAACGAATGCCTCATGAACCACAGTAGCTACAGCAGTTTTAAAATGACCATCTTGAAGCATTTTAAACGCAGAATCTCATGGTGTCTTCCATATTTCGTCATGTGGTACAAGGCTGAATCAATCTGCCATTTTCCATGAAAAAATGTCCAAAATACCATTAAAATGATACTTGAAGGGTTGAAACAATGTGGTGGGATTATTAGAATTGGCCGAAACCGGGCTTGTTTTGATCCCCTTTCCAACCCTCACAATCGTGGATAAAATTAATGTCCTTCCGCATTTCTGTGATTTACAGCACCCGTTTGATCATCGTGATCTCGGTATCAGAATTGGTGATTTTTCACTTTGAAACGCGATAGTATAGGAACGGTTTGTCGTAGTTCAAAACTAATGCCATTTTCGTATTCTACGTTTCATTCTACGTCCGGGAAACGCATTTTCAGCCCCATAGGCCTTCTGGTTGCCGAGATATGAGCAAAATCGCCGAAGCACTATTTTTGCAAAAATAGCATTGTTGAAAAAACAGGTTTTTGGGGGATATATCACGATCGGGTGGGTCCCAAGACGTAATAGATAGATATTTCACATCCTGACGCGATGCCCAATCGATTGATACCTTGAAAATAGGGGGTCAGGAAAATAAGCTCAGCCTGGTCTGGTCGACCCTTAGAAAAAGCCTATCTTATGCTCAGGATATTTTGTCGTGAGCATACTGTAATTGCTATTGACAGTTGCTAGATCAATTCAGCACATTTTTTGAAGGCTATCCACGCCTTGGACGCCCGTTTTGTAATCGATATATGCGTCTAATCACATCGGTCCCAATCAATCGATACAGAGAAATGCATTTACAAACGATGCTAAAGCGAATTGAATTAAAAGCACGATTCAAAATAAGGGTATAAAACCAATTCCAGCATAAAAGACACATAATTTCGGGTCTCATCATTTTTTCCATACCCGCAAATCCATCGAATCTCACACAGAAATCAGTACGTACATCTAGTATCACAATCCGAGATCACATCCGAGATAATCTGTTCACGCATCCACGATCATCCTTGCTTTCGTCCGTCTTTCTCTTTCGCAGCCTCCTTG
>JAQIWJ010000727.1:0-16945 GCA_034695185.1 Discolaimus major
TGTTCGTGCTATAAAACAGTGAGGCACCAGGTTAGCACTGATCTGGTATGATTGACCAGGCGTATGTGTTATATTTAGATATTGGTGCAGCATAGATCACAGAATAGAAAATAAGTGATCATAGCATCTATATGAAAAAATTGACCATTAATGCTGTTTCTCAAGTGCACCAGTATGGAAAATTGCATCCGATTGAGACAGTCGCATAAAACAGCATGTTGATCAGGCCAATTTCTGCAAAATTCGAGAGGCACTGGCCAATTATTATCATAGATTTGTGTCGCCATTGCGCTTTGCAATTTTTAGCTTGCTTTAGAAAAGAAGTGATACAAGAGCTGCACCAAATTCTTATGGACACAACCCTGATTGAACATACCCAGGCCATAAACTATGATCTGCCGAACAGCTTTCTCCGCAGGCCAATATGCTGACGTTTTTTCTCCTTTTCCCCATAGCTGTCGTTTATGTGGACTTTCAATTTCCGGCATGTCGTCTGGGAAGAAGCGTTGACTATCCAATGAAGCATAATTGTGAGCCCGTTCTCCTGCCCAGCGAAATACCACATATTTGAACTTATCTGAAATATTGCTATGATTATATAGTCAAGAATCAAAGTGAAGCTGTTACCAATATCACACCTATGCTTACCGTTTTGCCTTCGGGTAGTCACCTGGGTACCCATGATTAGTACGCCACAATAAATGTTTAGTCCAGACTACCGAAAAATTGATTTCAATGAATTCTCAGGCGAAGAAATATTTCAAATCAGTGCCTGGCGTCACCAAGCGCGTTTCAAATGTATGGCCACTTTTAGATGACCAGTGACATGCGACACAGGTTGTATTGAGGTACAGCGCCTTGGCCCCTGGTCATTGAGTTGCAACCGGTCCTGGTGGCCAGTAGCCAACAGCACTGGACAGTGTGTTCGTTCGTTCAGCCAAGTCAACTTTATTGGCATCCATGCTCCAATGAGAAAATATTATATTTGAGTCAAGTATTATAATCACTGACCTGTGCTGTCTGAGTCCGAACCCAAAGATGAAACGAGTCAAGCTGAATTTTGATGATTTGCTTTTGCTGGATGAATATTCACCATCGAAACAAAGATCACAAGTTACTGAAAGCATTCATGGAAATTGCAGTGTTAGCAACAGTTTTGCTGATCGCCTGATGCCTCAGGAGAGTAGCAGTCATCATGAGGAATCCGATGCAATGGATACTGGCCAAATCAGTCCAGATGACCACACTGATTATGGCGACTTTGAGGTTCCAGTTCATCAACGTTTGCATGATTTATCGGATGAGTTTTCTATTGACGGTTCTGATTCAGGCGATGATACAGACGAAACACCGATTGATCATATTTGGCGATGTGATGCTAGCGAGTTGTCTCAATTCTCAGTGGAAGATACAGAAGCACTTTTGGTTGCTATTCAGTGCGAATGCCGTTTACCAGATACAGCTATGGAGGTTTTCAGAACATTTTTATCAAAGTTATTGCCAGAAAATAACCTTCTAAAAGGATCATTCAAGGCTATATCCAAAAGCGTGCAAAATCGATTGTCAGAAATGTTTCCCATTGATAATGAAGCGGTCTACTTATGCAAGAACAAAGACTGTTCAATGCAGTTGAAAGCCTTGTTCGATGCGTGTTCAAATTCACAATGCTATCTAAAAGGAACCAGGCAGCAAGCAACCGCATTTGTACGAATTCCAATACAGCCTCAGTTGGAAGCGATAGTAAAAGCTCATTTTGTCGACATGGCACGCTATCTGCAATTGATGCAACAGCAGAATGCTGAAACCGTCGGCGACGTGATCATGGGTATGATTCTTATTATGATGATTGCAATGCTTACATTTAGACTAGTGTATGCAGCAAGCACTTTAGGTACATTATACTGGTACGACTGATATGCGGTGCAACAGCACTGCCAATTTCAACTGCATACTTATTAGAGAGCCACAATTGTTGGCCAATAATTCATATGCATAATTGCAGGCGAATCGTACCGCAAGTATGGACCAAATCCTGACAGCAGTGGGACATTCCGGATCAGTCTAATTCTATCGGCAGATGGTGCATTAGCTTTCAAAACTTCCGCCTCAAGTTTTTGGCCATGCGATGGTTTTCTGGTGGAATTACCTCCAAAGATTCGCGCATCATTTGAAAATGCCATAACATTTGGCTTTTGGGTTGGTCAAGGAAAACCAAACTGGAATTTGTTTCTGCGGGATATAATTACGGAAATGCTGTACCTCGAAAACATCGGCTTTAATGTTGATATGAATGGGCATAATCAGAGGTTCAAAGTACGCCTACACGCTACCATTTTTGATGCGCCCGCGTTGGCTTCAGCTTGGAATATTAAACAGTTCAACGGTGAGTCTCAAAGCATATATTATCGAACTTGGTGTTCAACCACAACAGCTCAGATGTTGGACAGTATTCCAATTTCCAAGCGACACTGTGACTACAACTCACCGCAATCCAACATACCAATATCACAGAAATGGAAAGTTCCAATTATGCTTGCTTTTCAGGCAAATATGGATGCGTGTCATGTGATCATCCAGGGATAAATCAACGTTATCCCAAGATTTATGCCAACCAGCCAAAGACAGCAGAATTTTACGACAAAGCTTGGGTAGAAGTTGAGAAAAACAGCAAAGAGTATATGGGTGTCAAGGGACGATCTCCCTTATGCCGTGTTGGAAATCCAGCTACTCATAACGTTATTGACCCAATGCATATGGTTTATCATGGCGTCGCGAAACAAATATTCACCAAATTATTTCTTGGTATGACATCCATAAGATTATTAACTTTCCTGGGCCTTTTTGAAAGAAAGGTCCATTGCTGAACAATATCGGATTTCCTTCATCCTTTTGCAGAGGATAGCATAAACTATGCATGAAATGCAGACTCACAATCAATATTGATCACGCTAATTTTTAGGAAAGCCAAAAGATCCTGCAGTACTCAATGACAAAAGCCATGCCGCAATCAACCAGATAATCTCATCGATTAAATGGCCAACAGGATTCGACAGAAAGATTCCGGATATTGCCAGCTTATCAACTTTCAAGGCACTGGAGTTGAAGAACCTGCTCATATACGCTGTGCTTCCATCAACAGCTCCATATCTCCAAGATGTGGATATCGATTTCTGGCATTGGGTAGCGATATTTGTTGAATCGATTCGTATTTTGAGCCAACCGGTGTGCAATTCAGACGATATTAAAACAGCAGGAACATTGATTGAAGTCTGGCAAACCCTCTTGGTCGAATTTTTGGGGGCGAATGGCCAAACGTACAATGCCCACTGTATGGAACATCTGCCTAATCAAGTTTCAAGGTAAGTAAGATATTACTGTTTAGTCATCTTGATGTTATGCTGAAAAGATAACTTATCAGCGTCACCCTCAATTTTGAGCGTGCGCCTATATACGGTTTTTACAGGTTTGGGTGCCTATGGTCTCTCAGCGCATTTCCATTCGAAGGATTCAATGGTCAATATACCAGACTAGTAAAATCTGGGACTGGAGTGGTTCATCAAGTGTCACGCCGCCTGATATCAGCCAAAATGTTAGCATCATGGATGCGTGACCAGGCAAAATCATGTACCAATCAAAAGAACATCATTGCCGAATTGTTCCCAACAAAGTTTGAGAGATACTTCTCATACAGTACTGATCAAAATCGTTATCGGTTGTTGGATCGACTGGCTTCAGTGCCAGCAGAAGTGTCATCATTAATTCAACGTTATTGTGGCTCTGAATCATCACAAGTAGCTTTTGGCAGTCGCGCTTCGATCAATGGGGAAGTTTATTATTCGTCCATGTATGTCAAAGACCGACAGAAGCAGTCGTGCCTCGTATCATTGTCACCAGATATGGGTACTGGATCATCCATCTATGGTGAGATCCAAGTCTTCGGATTATTTCGAAGCCAAATGCTGATAATTTACAAAAAGTTCAATGTTATGGGCACGATCATCGACGATTTCGATCCTCCAAAACATCATGATTTGAAAAATCTCTATGATAGTTGCATGTATGGCAGATTTTTTATGCGCGTTCAGAGTTCGGACGAGTTTGGTGTGACCGATGTTGGAAACATGGCCTGTAAAGTGCTTTCAATTTGTGTCGAAAACAGAGAGTATGTGACAAATGTTATTGCTTATGAGCACAACTGATATTATGCTATGTTCATGAACTATGGTGTCAATATCTGCAATCATGTAATATTTTTACTTATTGCCTAAGTGCTTTTTCTACACATAGCAGACAATGATTGTTTTTATGCAAATAATCAGTAATTTTTTGGATATTTTGAAATTGGCTCATTTTTCTATGGTGGCTATTGTCGCCATCTTGGCTGGCTACGCTGAACGATGATAACAGTGTCTTCCCGCTTGGTCTAATTGACTTTGGTATGTCCTTGTCAACGTCGTCAATAATCGTAAACATGTAATCACAAATCTGCTTGCTCATCATTATAATATCAATCACTTTCAAAATAAACTAAATATTATGTGCTGTCAAAAATCTAGACTTCCGCAGAATTCTCCAAGGCCTAAATATCATTCTTCGCAGACTCAAAAGAAAAGCAGAATTCTCTGGAGATATCTCTACAGTTCGTTTCCGCGTTCTCCAGACCTTACAGTAATCTAAGCATTTCCAGACTGTAAATTATAAAACTGTCTACAAAAATGTGAGGTCTGAATACGCCTTCTGCAGAATGTAAAGTGATGTAGGAAATTTCAGACTGTACAGTCCACATCACGCTTCAGACTCTGAAGAGCCTCAGACTTTTCTAGGATGTAGAGTCTGTAGAACACTAAAGTTATCTAGAGTCCACAGCATTCATCCCGTAAACTTTAGAGAAGTGTAGCATTATGTAGCTTTCTTTACAGCAATTTCTGCGAAATCCTGTGGATGTGTAAAGTCTATGCTGGAGAATTCTAAGTTTGGAAAGACTGGGTAATGATCCCCAGAGTGTATATGTCAACAATTGTAATACAACAGCTATCATGGGCTTTCATCTAATGGCAGAAATTGTCTAAATAATTTTATTTCCTTGCTTTGGACTGGAATATCCAGGGAATTCGAAGACACATTGACCACATTCACTTCTCTCACTACTTCGGGATAATTAATTTGCTCATCTAATTGCATCAGAGCACTAGCTGGACTACAGAGTATGGCACGGTTCCAGTTGCCTAAATGACTGAGACCATTAAAAAGCCAGTAACGTAGTATGACTAGCTTACCAGAAGCACAATAATGATGCTTCTCTGGCGTTTTCACTACTGTGGTACCAACGTCACTTACGGTGGTGCGCCTGAACATCTTTCTTCTATGTTCCGAGTATGGCCCTTGCTTATGGACTAGCGTCTCTTCTACTATGACATTAGCAACCTGACCTCCTACAAAATCAGAGATGTAAAGATCAGTTGGCAAATTAGAATCACAGCATACTTTTAGGCGTGGTCTGCAATTGCTGAATTGAAAACTCCAGAGATTTTTCTGGTGAATAATGATGCACATTTTCCCCATATCCATGTGATGGAGCTTCTGCATCAAATACCAATCTCCTTCGAGTCAAGCGTCCTAAACTATATAATTTTTAGCTTCAAAACACGAAGACTGAAGATGGGAAAGCACCTGTTGTAACGTTTGCTGATTCATAAGCTACCTGGTCGTTTTGCATTGCTAACTTATCAGCATTATCCATAATTAAAACCATTAGCTGTTGGTGATGACGAGAAGACAAAAAGCCAATTGGTCCTGTCCATGAACGCCTATAAATTCAGAGAAATACTCACAAAAATGATCCAAATTGAGGTCTTACTTCGTAACTGTTTCCCTAGGCTTGCATCCAGTGCCAGTAAAGATCTTGAAATCATAATCTTTGTCTTCTTCATGTTGGTGGCGATAAGACGATAATTGAAATGGCAATGGTTGATTCAATTCCTCATAAACTTTTGCCAAGTGATATGGCACGCGATGCATAAACCTAAAAGTTATCATTGTATCTGAATGACACCGTTAGCAGAAAGTTTACGTTTCCAAGATAACTTTGTTCATGAAATCCACCAGGCCATTTATCTCGCTGACAAAAGAAACCAAGTGTAAAATGCTGATAACCTAGAAGAAAGCACCACATCTGCCTTGGCTAAAATGCAATCAGAAATTTGTACCTAAGTCATTTCCTCGTCTTCGATGTGGATTTGGTTGCTGGCGTTCTCTGTTTCTGGCAGCAACGCGAAAATGTGCAATAATGTTTGCATTTGACACCTCAAAATATACCCTATCAATATGTGAATATTTTTTCCTAATGTACTCACTCATTCAGCTGCTTGGATATTCTCGTTTCACCAGACATGGCCAAATACTTTTCGCTCAAATTGGTCGCTTCGATAAGCAAATGGTGTCGAATAAATGTACGAATATGCGTTTCCTGTAAGCAATAAATCTTCAGTCCTATTAGAAGGACTGTACATATAATCTGACTACCAATTTTCCAGCTGATCCCTCTTGACCCCAGCACGCTTCATTTGAAAAATGTGATCTCAAGGTAGCCAGCAGAATATCGTATGCATCCATAGCTGATTTTTCATCCAGTAATTCGTAGTACAGCATCTTGGCCGCGGTTATGCTGTCACAATAATTGATATCGAAAACAAGGTCTCCTTTGAGCAATACCTCCTACATATGAACTAATGAAGACTTACCCAACACCCTCGGTTCCACCTGAAGGCGTTCTTTCAATCTTTTCTGATGATATTTATCACGATTACTGGTTCCAGAAGCTGATGGTTGTGATGAACCAACATCGTTACTGACCACCGAACTATCACTGTCCCGATTTTGAAGTGGTAAATTGCTGTAGCTATTGCTCCTGGACAGTTCGATCAGTTTATGAGTTCTCGAACTGAATTTTTCACAAAACTGGATATGCTGTTTTTGTTGTCTTCTTTCGCAGCGATTAGAGATCACTTCAAGGAAAGAATACATTAGAATATATGCAGGTATCGAAAAATTGGTACCTGGAATGGGAGAGACAGGAACAAATGTATCTGGAGCAGCTGTTTCATGTATCGGGCCTTCCGTGTTTGTTGAGACATCCAAGCTTGTGCTGGCCATGTCGGTGTTTCCCTCAAATGTCTGTACTGTATTCAACATACTGATAGAATATATTTTCGAATTAGTGACATGATGGTAAATGCTGTACCTCACGATTAGCTTCCACATTAATTTCAGAATTTGAGGCGATGATCACATGTGGGCTGATGGGGTCAGCACTGAAAGTACTGTTTTTAAAAGCAAGCCACAGTACCATCACTACTTGAAAATGAATTTCTTTCCTTCAATACCATAGGTGGGAACATAGTAAAATCCCTTACATAGCTGCAGACTCCTCGATGATTACATCCAAATTTCGCAAACTGGCACTCATCATATATCTTGTGCCTATTAAATAATACAAGCATATATCAAACCAAATCATGTGCATCAGCCTGTGCTATTCTTTACTGCTTCTGACTTTTCCTCGGCATTTTGTATTCATAGCACTGACGACGGTGGAAGACAGGCCGCCAGATTTTATATCAATTTTTTTCCAGCTATCGTCATCCGGGAAGTCAACTCGCAATTGACATGTAATGGCCTTCAATCGTTGTGGGCATAATCGGCTCTTCACAGTTTCTTTCCCAGCCTTGTCCATTTGGTACAGACCACAAACATTGCCAGATATTAGTTCTGCATCATCGAACAGATATTCCATCAACCTGAAACATGCATTTTATACATGGAATGCACTAATAAATTTCTACTAGACACATTAGAAAGCCACTGCCATTTCCTATGCGAGGGATTGAATACTTTTAAAAGCTTCCTGGGGGTAAAAACAGCAAGATAACCAAGGGCTGCTTTTATGAATGTGAGCTACGTGGAATACAGAAGAATTTGGACAATCAATGCTTGGCAATTTAGGCATAGCATAATTCTGCTATGCACTGTTTCAGGCACGTACTTGCATGCTCTAGCCGTTATTGTTAAGCTTTTAGAACAGTCTTGCATGTATTTCGAGCGTGATACGATATAGCTGATACCATTAATAGCGCTTCCTCCAATGCACATGCCATCATTTATGGATGGGGGAACCATGTCAGTCACAACCTTGCATCGGTCGGAGCAATTGTGATCTGGGATTGGTGTTGCCTGAAAGCAAGAAGCATGCGCTAGAGCTACAAAATGTACATTGCTTTGACCCAAACAAGATAAGGCCCATGTCCTTATTAGGCATGCGCATAATGGGGGATAAGCTATAATATGATGTGATGCTTGCCTTTCGCTTCGGTTTTGTAGCACTGGCCGATGAGTTCTCGTCAATTTGCAATACACCATTCAACACATCACCAGTTGGTTCGGTTGATGCTGAACTATTATTATCCTGAATAAAGCTTGAACCAGCAGAATTCACCATAAATGACACATTGTCCTCAGAGAGATTAGAACGATGGAATGCATGATTTGCAGGTGAATAATCGGTGTAAGCGAAATCGTCTTGACTATGATCACCACCTTTACGCTTGGCCCAGTCTTCTGCTTTAGACACAATTGTTTGTGTCAAATTGATAATGGATACTTCAACGTCTCCATGTTTCTTCTCCAGGGAAGAGACCCTGCCATCAAGTGTACACAAGCTGGCATCGATACAGCTCATTTGTAAGCTGAATTTGTCTCGCAAATTTCGTATGGCATCCATAACATCTCGTTTCATTGCAGAAATTTCTGCTTGCGGCTGAGATTTCAATGCCGAAGGCTGCTTTTGTGATGTCTGAAAACAATTTCTTGTGTTTTTATGGCTATGCAGCATGATCTAATATTTCTATGCATTCAAGCATTGTCCTGGTGAAAGCTTTCAAGGCAAGTCCCAATTGAGTGAAAACCCATGTTTCAAATCGATGTGCACTCACAATTATGCATTAACATGCAAATTTCTCACCTTTTGTATCTCATAGTCAATTCGCTTGCGTTTCTATTTTTTCTCAAGTTCCTTCAACGCAAGACTGGGATTGCTGGAGGAACCAGTACTCTGTTCAGCAGAACCCTAGAAGTGATAACATAAAATTAATGAAAGACACAAGTCTAACTTTTCAGAAGCTGAATGTGCTACTGCTTCCATTCCCTGATTTTACAGATGCCTGAGATTCTGCGGGATTTATGCTGTGTTCAAGGCTATTATAACGCATGCTTTTCGCAGAAGTTGATTGTCATGCTTACGCAGTAGAGCAGGATGTTTATCTTGGGAGTGTGACCCAAAAATGTGACATGAAAATATAATTTTGTTGATGTAGATAACTGGTTCTGCTATTATATATGTACAGTATGCATACCAGCTTTGGATTTCGAGACCCCAAATTATGGCTAATTGAAGATGAAAATTGACAGCAGGCAGTTCTAGTTCTGGACAAAGCTTGTAAAGGCAATGCAGTTTTCTCTATGCCAGCATTGTACCAATAAAACCTTCTCTGGCAAGTAGCCAAAAATGCACAGCAAATTTGTGTAACTCAAGCAAGAATGGGAACACTCACAATGTCCATTTTATTTGGTGCATCAACAACCACACCAGTAAATTTCTTTCTTGGCCATGGTCTGGTAGTAATTTTAGTTCCAACGCATAAATGACTGGCATCAGGAGATTCAATATTCTTTACTTCAATCAATGAAATGTGGCCATCATGGGTAGGATCATTATTTCCCTCCCACTTGACGTACACTTCAGCCATAACGACTTAGTGATTCTTTAATTTTTGCAGAAATCAGTCAGAATACCCATATACAAACTGTGTGTGTACAAGTCAAGAATGCTGTATTCACAGTGATGGACACTGGTCATGCAGTTCCGTTTGCTATTGGTCTTTACATATCCACTTTTGGTGCGTACAGAAACTGAAAAACAACACGGCATCCACACGGCTCTTGCACGGCTCTTGCACGGCGCCTACACGGCTGCACCGTGTCCCAACCGTGTTGGCAACGTGTGGATGCCGTGTACACGGCGTGTGACACGCGTGCGACATGCACCCTTGACACGGCTTTATTTTTGACGACGTTCCTTACCTATCAATGACAGCATCACTAAATTACAGATCTGGGGGACCGATGTTGAAATCTCAGCAGCTGCCGAGGTGTTGGACATCAAAATTTATTGCTACGGTCCGTCCACTAGGCCAAATTAATTTATTTGGACAGAATTTGGAAAAAGCAACAATGAAGAAGCCATTTATTTGATCAACAAGGCTTATCATTTTGAACCGTTATACTCTTGGTGATGCAATAAATATCCATGCAAAAAACCCACCTCACCTGCTTCTAAAAATTTTTAACGCACACCGGACACTTTGAAACCAGTCATCCTGCTCTTAGTTCACCAGGACAGCCTGAAATACACAGCCTCCTATTTCTATGTGTCCGCTTGCACACAAGCCGGACACTTTAACATGCCGGACAGGCTGAAATGTGACACCGGACGAGTGAGCCTATGTAGTACGATTCTCGAATAAGAAAAACTTCCCCAACTAACATAAGCATGCAGCTTATATTCAGTGAAAAAAATGGGAAAGTGCCTAAAGGGATTACATCGAATTAAATATGCCATGCTCAATAATACCACAATTTTAAACATTGTATTCACTAAGGAAAAATGTGGAAAGCTGAGCATAGTACAAAGGCATTCAAGAAATAAACAGAATTGCTTCTTAGACGAAGATTATGTAAAATGCATTAGCCATAGGATTACTGTAAAAGTTGGCATTCGCTACAAATAATGTTTACTTTTTGTGATCGCTGTGACTGCAACATTATTGCATTCTGCTCCTAGCTAAAGATTAAACTCACAATCGGCATCATGCTGACAAGGGAAGCTTCCCAGGTGCCAAATCAGAATCACCATGGAACTGTGTCGTTTGATAGAGTCAGATATGCTGAATCCAAAAATCGCAATCTTAGCGGCTACATTTGCTTGGTCAGCTAGATAATGACCATCAAAGTGGACAACTGACCAGAGCCAAATGGACCAAGAAACACATCAAATGAAAGCCTGTTGTGTACTGATTCCATATCTGTCCATAGCTTCGGCAAATGATGCCTGGTTCGGAAGAAAATGGCCATTGACCACTCAGAAAACAGGTTTTTGGCCATTTACTGGTCAGCAGTTACATGTAGCCCAAAAAATAAACAAGATTTAGATTGAGGGCACCATGCTCTTTGGTTTGATGCCCCTCTTGACCGGATTGGCTGCAATTCATAGGTCAACTTCACTGGCCATTTACTGGTCACTGAGGCAAATGTAGCCCAAATAAACATCGAATCCTTGATCAGCATGCAAAGCACTTTCAAATAAGCCATATCTGATCAAGATTAGGATTTGGCACCTGGGAAGCTTCCCTTGTGAGTTTGGATCCAGCAAGTCATGACAAAAAGCTTTGCAAAAGTATTTTAGTACCTGCATCCATGGCACTGGAGTTGGGTTTGCTCTTGCAATCATCATTGTCAAATTCCCAGGCAATGCTATTGATTTTGCCATGCTATCACAAAAAGATCACCACTTTTTGCCATGTTTAGCATGCTTCCCAAACAGCATTCCAGAAAGGTTTTTTTTCTCCTGGCAGTTGTCATGCAATATCCTGAAGATCTCACAAAAAATTGCGCAATTTTTACCCCCAGCAGGCTCCTGGTTGCCCAGTAGCACTGCATTAAAAAATGGTGTGAAATTTGCCCATTTGAGCATGCAAAACTGTACCTTGATGGACTCACACAATAAAAAAAACAAGTTTATGGGCACTACATTGACTCAATACACGTCCACCTATTGATTTTACACATCATACACGTAGATGCGAACCTTGTGCATCCATCTGAAACAGTTTATCGCCAAGTCAAAAATGCCTGCACTCTGTTATCCGTTAGAAAGCTCTTCTCTTTCTCTCTCCAGGCGTTACACGTTGGCTAGTTGTATTCGTTTCAGTTTTTCCAAAAGGCTGAAGAAATGGCTTGTGCCAGCACAGATCAGCCAGAAGTATCGCAAGGTTCCACAAAATTCGAATTCATTGGTCCAGCAGGGCAACAATTCGATTCATTGGAAGATCTTGCAGAATTCTCACTATCCAATTATTGGTCAGATAAGTGGCCTGACAAAGGAAGTATTATTATTCCACCTGTGTTCAGGTATATGAATCCCGAAATTAGTGATTTGGAAATTGAGGAAAAAAGAATAATACTAATGAAGAAAAGCCAGAGAAACCTGATGATGCAGCAGAGCAAGATCAAAGTGCAGATACAAAGCCAAAGATCCAAAATCTTGACTCCAAAATAATGCACCGATTGTCGAATGAAGCAGAGAAGATTGTTTATGACGTTTTGTATCAAATGGTCAAAGAAGATTTCCAGGCCCCCATGATTGTTATCCATAACCTGGACGTCAACACAAATCGAAATCGGCTTCATAAGATATTCAATGTCCCTATGGATATTGTCCTTCCTGGCGAATTCGATTTCCTACTGATCGGACCTAAAATTGGAATTGTGGTCGTTGAAGTGAAAGGTGGAGCTTTTAATGCTAAAAGTGATTTTGCTGTAAACAGCACGAGATTGCCAAATAAATATTATGCGGGCCTGGATCAGCTTCGTTCTGCTCATGAGGATAAAATGCAAGGAAATGCAGAAAATGATAAAGCAAAGCTAAGTTTATTGACGCTTTTGAAAGGTTATACCAAGTACAAGGAAATTCCAGTGATCAGCAAAGTGATGGTAACACCAAATTTGCAAGAAATTCGGTATGAAACATGGAAGAATGGGCTCAATGAAAAATCTAAGAAAGGCAATAAAAACGCCAAGAAGAGCATAAAGGTTGTTGAGAATTTGACCAAAGACTTATTGCAATTATTTGAAGACGATTTTACTCAGATGGACACTGATACAGGAAAATCATTGGCTGTCATCAAACTCCGCAAGTTGCTCAATGCGAAGAATACGATTTCAAGAGACCTTTTTCTGGGTTATGGTCAATTGCTGGTCGGGATTGCGGCTATGAACACATCCGTTCCAATCCAGTTGAGACAGGAGAATATTTCGGAATCTCATGCAATTTTTGTAGAGAGTGTATTGATTGATAAAATCATGCTGAAAACTCCAGAACAGTTGCAGGCCCTCAATGCACCAGGTCATCAATTGATTTTTGGCACCGCTGGAACTGGAAAAACGATTCTGTTGAGAGAAAAAACTACTGGCGCTTTGGAGAAAGGATGAGATAGTTCGAGTACTGGCACCAGATACGTAGTATTTTATGGCATTACGAGGAATTGTTCGAAGATCGTGGCTTTGGCGAAGGGTTGGCGTACTTCGATCCTGATTGGTATATTGGCGGTGGAGAAAAATCTCAAGTTCTGCATGCTTTGCTAATCTCCTTTATGGCATTATTCTCTTCTCCGGAGTTTGACTTTGAGTCGAACTCCACCTATCCTTCATCATCGATGGAGCCGACTCTGAGTTTGGAGTCGGCACTTGAGAATACTGGTGCAGGATTTGAGACCACGCCGCATGCTATCCGAGACTACTTTAGCCAGTCAGAATCGCAGACCACAGCTGATAGTGAGCAAAATTTTGTTCACACCAATTCTACTTGCGTTAAAAGGATACACATCAAAATGGCTATTGAGACATCTGAATGAAATCTTCCATGCGCTTGATGAAGCTATTTCGAAAATGTCAAATGAAACGAGTCACCTGATGATTGACGATTGTTTCGAAATATGGTCTTTCGAGGGGAATAATTCTGATCTCTCTGTCACCAGTTTGTTCGTAATGTATTATTTTGCCGCCAAGGCTGATGCTATGCAGTCTGATGCGGCGGCTGAGTCGAAACGGAGTATTTGGATTGTGTTAAACCCTTATGAGCCGCCCAATCATACGCTTACCGATACGCACACAATGAGTCAGATATTTTATACATTAAGAGATCATTTAATGTCGAGAGATTTCTCAGTGACAGTGCTAAAACAGATCATGCGCAATTCGAAACAAGTATACAAGAGCATCTACTACGATATGGGAATTTGTTGGACAGTGGAATCGGCTCCTGTAATGGGGAATAGCATTGAAGGAAGCCCGACAGACCCAATAATCGTTCAATGTTCATCCAGTGAGGAGGTTGAAGATAAAATTTATGATCAACTTAAGACGCTTTTACCGAAATATTCATGGACGAAGGTTTGCGTCATTCTTACACTCCATGAGGCGTTAGGCTATGAGTTAATTCGTTCCTTGGAACGTAGACTCAACAATTCAGACGAATCAAGCGCAGAATTTTTTTACCGGTTCGACGTGGCATCGCTCGAATGGCCGATTGTGATTTTTATCAATCCTTTGCCAGAAGGTTATGAAGCCTCAAACGCTTATGATGTGGCCTATGAAAGATTTCGTGCTCTTTCGAAAGCGATGGTCAAGGTCATTGAGATCAAATTAACATTTCCATGGTCAAGAGATGATGAGTGATTCCGATAACATGCTACTAACCTGTAGATTTTAGCAATCATTCGCACTGATTTTGTCCATGTTTTAGGTTGATATGCTGAGGTTTTGCGTCCCTTCGAGTAAAAATCCAGACATTAGCAAGAAACATACACATGAATTGACCTGCGTGCTTTCTTCACATTTGTACAGTGTCAGTAATCCGTTTGGGGTCTTGGCGGAGATGTAAAGCAATTACATTACATATTATATTACATTACATTACAATTACATTTTAAAATTAGACAAGTGAACACTGTTTAATTGGTGCCTTGCTTTTGCCACAACTGAATACAGTTTTTCGATAAGCATATTTAGCACTTCTTTCCAAATTTTGAGAATCATACGCTTCCAGGAAGTAAAATGCGTTTGCCACAATACACAGTCACACACAGAAAAAAGTTATGCTAAAACTTCCTTATACCCTTACATCTTCTTTTTCAATAATAGTAAAATTATGTGAGAAATGGCATGCCAACGCCTACTATTCTCAATTCAATATTCTGCCTGTCGAAGTTGATAAATATCATGGCATACATTCCAGCCAGCCACTACACACGTGCTCGCCATCAAAACGCCTGCGGCTGTGAAAACCAGTCACCAAAATCTTCATACCACCGAAAAGAAGTTTCTATCACACTGATTGGAGTACTTCCATCCATTTACTCACTAGTACAACCGAAGTTTTATTAGTCCAACATTTCTGTATACCATCATGTGTTCAATTGTATTGAAAATTATATTTTTGCTTGTACTAATCGCAGGTGTGGGATTAAATTGTATCGCATTAGGTACACCATTTTGGAGAAGCTACATTCAGCCACAACGGTCGCTGAATTCCGTCTCCCACACCGGCCTGTTCGCTAATTGCAGTTCCAGAATCGATGATAATGGAAAAGGCGACAATGTGTATTGCAGCGGAATTTGGGTCAACGCCCCGAAATGGCGGATTGCTGTGGTTGGATTGATGTTAGCCATAAATGGCCTGTCGCTAGTGGCATTCGGATGGTGGATATTGGCATGCCTCGCTTGCTGTTGGCAACGCGCCTTGACCCCGCCGTTGCCATTTTTCGCTGCCTTGATGATGCTCTGCGAAATTGTGGCTGTGGTCGTTTATGCATGCAAATATTCGGAAGATGGCGGTTCAACTAGTGGGGATGGATCGAAATATGATTACAGTTTTTGGGTCGCGATTGGAGCCATCGGTGCATTCCTATTGGCCACGATCATTGGATGCGGTTTGGTGGCTCATACTAAAAAGAGAGGTGCTGAGACTGATATCGAAATGCGTCATCGCTGAGGGACCCATGGGATTATCAAGGATATGAATTATTTTACATGTGATACAAGGTACTTACTAAGGTAGATTAGAATTTCTGAATGGATAACTCCTTTTGGCTGCAGAATGTGCAAGGCATAATTGGATACTGTCATTGAAAATTGTACAATACCCAGGTACTTGCGATTATCTTTACTCAAGCATACTATAGCTTCAAATACACACGAATTTGTGTTTGGCATTTGGATCAAGTAAATCAATCAATCAATCAGCAATCATTGATAACAAGCAACATAATTTCATGAATGTTGATAGACTGGTTGGTTCACAACAATGTCCAGCCATGATAGCATGATAATATTTCCCATAGAGGTCAGTCAACTACAGACTGTGTGCTTTTTCATTGCTTCTGCTCAAGTGTTTTATCACTATCCATCGACTGGGCACCCATTCTCGCACTGTCAGAATCATCTTCATGCCTCATCAGTAAATGTATGTGCCATGCCTTTATCGTAGCCCTTGTCAGACTTCGGTACCTGATATATTGATATTTAAAATTCATGTCTCCATCGTCCGAAATGCTCAAGAATATAATGTACGGCCATTCAAAAGAAGAAACTCGGTACCATTTTCTAACCGCAACCGTACTGTTCGTGTCGTTGTTAAAAATTATCACACCCTCCCACATAGGGCCAAGAAAGTCTACATTCAAGTTCAAGTTTCTCAATTCGGTTATTACATTAAAAATTAGTACAACCTTTTCCCACCCGGATCTCCATGTACAAATAACTAGGGACACACCATTCAGGATCGCGTTATTCTCCTTCAACTTGGCAATGATCGTTGCAGCTAACTTGGACGCTTTAGTTGAAGCTTCATCGAACGTACAGCAAGTGTCCTCAATTACCTTGCATTGTGATCCAGAGATCTTATGTCCCAATCTTGGCACTAAGGTCAGGTCATTTCCTTCAATATATGCTAGTCGAAAGACGCTTTCCGAGCATCTAATCACCCCTGATGTTTCAGTATACTTCTACTCATACTGAAACCCCATACTTAAATTATTTTTAATATAAGTATACTCTA
>JAQIWJ010000728.1:0-16942 GCA_034695185.1 Discolaimus major
GAAGTGAAATCTCTGAGCTGGGTCTTGAGATATAGGCGTCCAAAGTTTGTGCCAAATTTTAGTTACCACCCGTTAAACCATTGAACGTAATCATCACTCACCGGATAGCCTTGCATGAGATCTTGCATTCTTCAAAACCTTTTCCCTCGACGCATCTTCGTCCAGCATTAGGATACCATAATCCACAAAAACAGGTTGTGCCGAATTGTGAGCAACGAATAATAAAATCATAGCAGTGAAGATATAATAGACCAGTGGATTCATGTTTGCCCCTTTCAGTATATAATCACAAACGCAAGTAAAAATCCTGCCAGTTTTATACTTGGCTAATACTAAAAAGACCCCTACTAGCCAACAACGCACATGGCAACCTGCGTCACTGACAAGTTCTCACGACGCCAACGCAGGCTTATGTTTTACCTCTAATCGCATGGTAATTTGTCACGACTATGCATAACAACGGTTCAGTATAATCAAGATAATGATAATGATCGATGTGTACCTTTTATGATCTACTTGTGAACTAATCAGCGGACAGGTGATCACATTCGTTGTCATTAGTTGTCATGGTCCTTTACAATGGTAAAATAGATGGGTGTCATATTTTTCTGACATTTTACTAATCAAAAAATTGCAAGAGATGGAGTCAATCTTGCTTCGGATACATGTCGGTGACAGCAACATCGACCCACTCACATCTGCTGTTCATAAGTTGAACATTTTTATCAGAAGCTTCCATGTGTCATGAGTGCCAAAGTCAAGGGAATGCTGATATTTTTATGCCAAGCAGAAATTTGTCACAGGCTAGCAAGCTCTGCTGCAAGAAAGTAGAAAGAAGGGCATGTCAAAACATCTGAACTTTTTCAACTGTTCCATATAAATTTTTCCTCATAACCCACATCCACATTAACAGTACAGTATTGTGTACAGGTCAGTCAAAAATGTTAGCCTGTACTTCAATCAGTAATTCCTCACATGACGTTCCCATATTGCTTTACAATCAGTGACAAATTCGCATTTCGGACAAGAAAGTAAATTCCCTGTTTTGAGATGCATATCGAAGAAATGTGACCAAAATTCCTGTATTGACTTTGATTTGTGATTGCAAAATTTGCATCGATGCGCACTCTTCCCACCAATCGCGCGAGATGCCAAAGGCTTCGATCGTTGACTAAATTTCGATTTCTTTGAGTGACCACTAAGCATTGCTTTTGGACCAATTTCTGCTACAATGCATATATCTGGATTTTTGTGTCTTGGAACTTGAATGCCTGCGGATTTACTTGTGAAGTCCATAAATAATGCTTCGGGTATTTGATTGCTTGTAAAGTCAATAAATGGCTTTTTGGGTGAATGATAATTCAACGATGGCGACTGGACAGGAAGTGACACTGTTGATAGCCGATACCCATGACAGTTGTGGTCGCTTTGGCAGTCTTCAGATATAACAGGCAATGAAGGAACCATTCTAGTATGTTCTTCCTCCATCAAATCGTCGCTTGACAATTTTGAATCAACACATGTCACATCAAATGTGCAGAAATGGTTTGACCCATTGATTCCATTGTCTGATATCTGGTCATCCATAACTTTGTCTATCTTTGCCAAATGCGCATCGGTCCATGCATATGAATCCGATGATACAGTAGGCAAGGCAATACTTTGCCAATCACCGAATGAGTATTCGGATGATGTGTCCATGTAATTTGAATCTTCAGCCAAATCCAATGACCATTCTCTCATTTTCGTGCACAACCCGGTCTGGTCGGAATATCTATATTAGGTTCATGTAGGAAACTAGCTAAAACCTACGCGAAAAGATTATTGCGTGTAAAACTGGATAAATAATTCTGGTAGTCCAGCATTGGATCCTGTGCCAATCAGGTATTCCTGGCATTTGATGATGGAATTATAAAACCTAGCCGAACTTTGACAAATGCCAACATGGCTAGTGATTGATGCTGTATTTAAAGCATATTAATGATTGACAATTTGCTATTATTACTCTAATCTAACTCATAACTGACATGAGTGTTCGTCCTGGGCTTCATGCTCATGCCTATTTGATTGCTCAGAGGGTACCATTGCCAAAAATTGGTTTATCTAATCCAATTTTTAGCTGATATGCAAAAAATATGACCACTGCTTCAAAATAATAGCCAAAAGGGAACATCCATTCCATATAAAATTTATACAAGTGCAATCATACGCTAAGTAAGTACAATTATCATTAAACTCCTAAATATTCTTAAAGCCTTTCATCAGCCATCACAATGCTATTGACCATTGCAGATCATAGCTATATCGAAAAACCTGCTGATTTATCCACAGCAGCAACAGCAGTGACAGCAGCAGCAGCAGCAACAACAGCAACAGCAGCAGCATCGTTCCTGACGATTGTGATCAGTCGATTCTTCATCGCAATCGGCCTCGTCCGTTGGTTGATCATCGCATTCGCATGCCGTAGTTTCATTATGACCATTCTAAATGGCGATTTTAAAATTATGGCATGAACACCGAATCGATAAGCATCATACCTGATCAAATGATCCTTGAATTTTACTGATCATTGTGGAATTGGAAGGCTTGAGTGGTGATGGAATGACTTTGTAAATGAATGCAGCCAAAATCATGAAAACGATCATCGAATTCATTCTTGCCATTGCTTTGGAGTTTCAGAAGTGATTTCTTACGACGAAAGGCTGAATTGAGCTGGATGACTATGATGGCAGATATGAGCTTTTATACTTGGCTAAGTTTACAGAATTCATTGTGTTTCCTCCAGATGACCTTGCAGTTTCCTTTTCCTCTCATTTTCTTATTGGGTTCTTCAAATAAGATCTAGACTAACAGCGATAGTAACACCCAAATGTAAATTCAGACACAAATTTCACAGGTGTGATTGAATGTCTGAAGAAGGTCACAGATGTTTTTCAAGGTGCCATGTGAAGTTTCGCTGTGCAAAGAAGCTGTGGAGGCGTGCATTGAAGAAATGATCTGATTCTGGTGATGTAGACGGTGTTCTAGAAATTTGGATAGCAATGCTCGCTTTGGAATGCAAAATACGTGCATTGTTTTGCTGCTGATTAAAGGTTTGGTTGAATGAATTAGAGCAGCAGTACATGCAAAGTTCCAGCATAAATAAAAGCCACTTGCAGGACATTTGGGTGTGGCATTGTCAACGTGTCTGGATTCTACTACTTCCATGGTGGTACCGACCAGAAGAGATCTGTATCCTTGAAACTCTCAGACAAACATTCAAATGAAGAAGACAAAATGCACCAAGAAAACTGTATAATTTGACAAACCAGTAGAACATAAGCAAAAAGATTAGCCTGAACCATAACGCATCCAGCCAGACAAGTCAAAACCATCGATTCGATCGCATAGGACAAATCACACACCATCCAGTTCCCTGCCAAAATCTTCGAACTGAGGGCTTTTTTCGATCACGAATTGGACCACGCGGATTATCTGACATGGATCAAACTCGTGTGCTAGAATGATTCTTCAAATGATACTGCAAAAGCTGTTTCTGATCAGTGACGAAAAAGCACTTTGGACAAGAGAGCAAATTGTGAGTATCGATATGCATTCTTATATGTAACCAATAATCCTGTTTTGATAGAGCTTTGAATCGGCAATATTTGCATTGATAATCATTAGGTTTGGAACGATTCCACGGTCTCCATTGCGGACTAGATTTGTGTCTCTTTATGCGACCATTGATTGTCTTGACACCACTAGCTTTTATGACCATAGTCGGGTCAGAAGTTTCCTGAGTACGTGGCTGTACAAGCTTCCGAAAGTGCAGGTCTGGTGAGCCAGGCTGGGATAATGATCTATGCACATTTATGATGGGCGTTTGGCCAGATCCTGCTTGAACAGGAAGTGCCACAGTTGACAGGCGATAAGCATAATATTTGCGGAAATTACAATGCTTTTCTTGATTATTAGCTGGAATTACAGGTAATGGGAGAATTAGTCGGATATGCGGTTCCTCCTCAATTTTAGCTTCGGACGATTTCCAGTTCAAAGATCCATTATCAGCCGTATTTGGAGTTTGATCAAGGAAAATCTTCTGATTCCATTTCGGCTCCTCTGCCGAGACAAATGATTCCACTGATACTGTTGGCAAAACAATGCTTTGCCAATCCTTGAATGAATTCTCGAACGACTCTTTCATGGTTTCACAACTGACTGGCATTCGGGCATCCTGTGTCAATGCCTCCAATTTTCATGGTGCCTGCGGAACCAAAAGTTCTGGGAGAGCTTCATTCAAGGTCGAACCAACCTACGCATGAGCTTCAAACCTTCGAAATTTTTATCAATGGTGGAATACCCATTTACTCCATTCGAACACGAGGTAGACTAATATTCATTCATCTCTTTTCGAAACTATGCTCTGTACGAAACTGGATGGTATGTGGTGAGTTACTATCCCGGATGGTTGGTGGATGTAATTCAGGATGAATGAAAATTAGCCAATGTGAAGAGTAATTTTCCTTTATTTCGGTATTTTATATGGATCATTATATGCCATTTTTGATAGCTACTGTGAGTGACGTTAGCTCCAAATCCTGTATTTGATAGTTCTTTCATTCGTACAGTATGTCAGCATGAATATCAGCTGGAATTTTTCATGGATTACTGAGACTGCAAAATACAGTGCGCTTGGGATCACTGATTCTGGCGTCATAGCAAAGGACATTTATTACATATCTGTGCAATACTGACATGACACTAAACATACAAATCATTGTTTCCTAGAAATTCTGGAATTTACGGCTAATCATACATCACAAAGCTTACTGACCATGGCTGATCACAGCCGTGTCCAAACGTTGCTGGTTTATCCACAGCAGCAGCAGCAGTGACAGCAGCAGCAACAACAACAGCAACAACAGCAGCATCGTTCCTGACGATTGTGATCAGTCGATTCTTCATCGCATTCGGTTTCGTCCATTGGTTGATCATCGCAATCGCATGCCGTAGTTTCATTATGGCCATTCTAAATGGCGATTTTAAAAATGAGGCATGATCACCGAATCGCTAAGCAGTATACCTGATCAAATGATCCTTGAATTTTACTGATCATTGTGGAATTGGAAGTCTTGAGTGGTGAAGGAATAGCTTTATAGATGAATGCAGCCAAAATAAGGAAAGTGATCATTGAATTCATTCTGGCCATCTTTGGAACGTCTCGGGTGGCTGCTTAGGAAAGTGCTGAATGCAACTGGTTGATTGCCATGCAGATTTATGAGTTTTTATATATCTGATGCTGTGTTTGCAATATGCGTTGTATTTCCTCCAGATGACCTGGCAGTTTCCTTTTCCTCTCATTCTCACATTCAATTATTCAAACATAACCTAGAAAATGAAGCTAGGAACACCCTAGCATGCAAATACAGCTGCATGTTTCACAGGTGGCATGAAGCATGGCAGTGGAAAGGCAGTTTACTATAGTCTGTACCACGGATCCTGTCGGATCCCCCTCTCCCTCATCTTTGCGAGGACACACGTAAGAGGAGGCAGCCTGTCAAGAGAACAATAGGCGACTCGAACCAGAACAATGACCTTGTCAGTCATGCCTCATTTCCCCACACGACGACAGGATCCATGGCACAGAGTATAGTTAAAATTCTTCATTGCAATCAACATATCAGTAATCTCAAATTATGATTAGCAAATTTGAGCATGATATCCCTAGTTATAACGAACAAGCTTAAAAAATTCTTCTTCAAATCATTGTGAAATAGAGATCGTCGTGCTAATCGCATCAAAGTTAATAATTTCAACTTCCCATGTCTCTGATTTGATGTGCTAATAAGACACCGATAACCATCAAAATTGTCATGAAAATGCAATGATGTAATCCCATGTTTATTTCTATGTACTTTGGATGGTGAAGGTTATCCTTGAGTCTAGTTTACACTATTTTGAGAACCCTATCCAGACCCACCCTGTCATTGTTTACGCAATGAATTGAATACTGTTTTGCCCAAAGTTAGCTGAACAGGGATTGTCCAAGTTTACCTGAAACCCCCCTTTTAGATCACCTCCAGTCAAGGAGACCTTGGTGATGTTTTCTGGATTCACTCTATATAAGGAACCCCTTTTTCAATGTTAGGAGACAACGTAATGTGATGTAAAGCTGTGTATATTTGGTTGAATAAACGGTCACTGTGTAAGTCCATCCGTTCGTGACAAATGATTATTTCCTTCATTGGCAGAGATTTCATGGAAGCTTTTCTTGGCGTTGCTGTTTTAGTCCTGATTTGTACTTGATGGCACCAGTGGTTTTGCTGTTGCCAATATCGATTGGATTGAAGTACTATGCAGTGGATGACACAATCGTGATCGTGGTCGTGGTCGTGGTTGTTGTCGAAGTCACAGTGGTTGTAGTGATTTCTTTAGGTTGATAATGGCAAAATGCAATAGCCTAGTGTGGATATTTCAAATATTCTACCATTGCCCACCAATATTAGTGATTAAAATACAGATCATCAACCATACACAGTATTCGTGGAAATGATAGGACGCAACTTGACCAGGAACCACATGGTCACTCAAATGCAAATCTGCAATGCCATAGATGTTTTTTGCATTGATGGTCACAGCGTCTGTGATTACTGCCCATGCCACTACTATTTCACAGATGCTGTGATCACTGCCCTATTTCACGTTCTGCACAAAAAGACACAGGGTTATTGTGTTTTTATCAGCAGCAGGGCTAAAAAACGCTTGGGCAAAATTGGCGCTTACTCTTTCAAGCCAAGTAAAAATCGCTGATGATTAGATTCCCTGATTATGGTCTGTTGGAAAAATTCAGCGACTTCCTTGTAAAGAAATTGCGGCATCAGTCCTCCATGGTACGTAGTACGTATTGCAGTGATCAATGATTGGGTCACGGTTGATGGTGTAGTTCGTCCATGCGTGCTTACCAAAAAGTTCTTCAGAATCAGCATTCAATTTGATGAAGCAATGGGCGATGCTGTTGGAATTACGTGAAATGGTTTCATTGATGTCTGGATTATGCCGGATATCATTGCAAGCATTATCAGCATTAGCTCTAATAATAATAAAATGGAGAAACATTAGAAAGATTGAAGTCGTTTTTTTCGTGTGCTGAAAGCAGACCGGCATTGCATTGATTTGCAGATCAGCACATGTGATTTGCAAATTTGCAGCGTTCATGGGAGGTTGTTGGATTGGCCATACAATGGTGGCGTTTTACGATATGGTGCGTGCAAGCAACTGCTTCCATTTGGATGGTGATTTTTGGCAGTAAGAATCAGGATAAAAATTTCCCTTCAAATAACATTATGCCTGTTCAGCCATATAGTTAGGCAAGCAAAACCTAGAACTCATTGCATCAACAATGATAAATTTGTATATCCTGTCGCCTAAAATAGGCGTCTACAGTAATAAAGCACAAGCCGATAAAGTAAAAAATATATGGTGCGTTTCACCTAGTTTATGATCATGAATACAATACTCAATATCAACTGTATTTGTACTTTCTTTATAAGACTACGCTTGTAAAGCGAAGGACCATTATAAGTGTAAGTGAAATTTTGTTTTTCACTGCTTATCACTCTTTGTTCAAAACTAGTTTGCGATAAGGAATGCATGTCTTGTATTCGATTGTCGCATGACACTGATACTCATCCGCCCCCCTGGTCACATGGTCGTGGGGAAGTGTCCAGTCGAAGTACGATCTGGTCACCTGCAAATATATAGATTACAACAGGGATACACTCAAAATTTCTAACTTTTTTGTTCAGTTGCTGATTTCCGGTGCTCTTTTTTGTCCACCAGCTTGTTATGAGGATGCCTTTATTCTGGTAAGGAATATCAATTCTGCACAACAATACTCCTCGATTTTCTATGTAGCTGTGATATTGATGCAACGTTGGCTTTGTAAAATCTGGAAAAAATAAATAAGTTTTCATGGCGTGATAGCACACATACAAGTATCAGCTGGCGCAACTTTACCCACCTCCAAGTATTAGCATTTTCATCTCAAAAATAAATTTCACGCCATTTTCCAAAGACACCATCATCGAGATATCCGCCATATCCAGCCGATGATCGATATTGGGATCATAAGCGCTCACATTAATGGTCATCTCATCTGTGCAACGATTTTGTCCACTGTGAGTTTTGAAACTAGGCGAGTTTGTAAATTTGACCCTATGGCGAATAGTCCGATTGTACAGTGGACCGCCATTTGGGCATTTTATACGAATATCGGTTTCTTGTGGATTGTACTTCACTACGGCGTGGTGAAGTACTGATTTTCTTTCGTACGTAACAGGAGGTTCAGATGCTAAAAAATGCTATACACTTATATCATAGGAGGAGTACAATTCTCACCATTGATGGGGCATGTCCTATTGCCAGACACCATGAACCAGATCGCACTGTGGTTACGCAATGCTCCAATACAGTAACTCAGGTCACCGAGCGGGCATGTACGATAACGAGAATTATCTTCAAACTGACACAGGCTATGATAACGATGGGTTGAGCATGGCTCTGTGCCATTGTGGGTGATGAGACACAGTTTCAAATCGCCTTCAGAATCGCACTGAGCAGTTTCCATGCATACTTCAGTATCTTCCGAACCTGAAACGAATTTGTTCAACTAAGCGGGCCGATATATTACAAGCAAATCAGTCAAAGGCATACATGGAATCACCGGAACTGAAACCACATTCTCCGAAACAGTTCGCTGGTCCTGTCCTCCTAAAACTCTGCAACGCAATCTAGCCGAAACCAAACTGTCATTCATTATTTGCACGGATATTCCTCCATAAGCTGATACTTCATAATAGTAACTCTGATCTCGACAGGTTTCGCTTTTCAATATGGTTTGTGTTGTATCATCATACAACTCGTAAACCCAATCTTCAGACGCGCATGTTTCATTTGATAGCTGGGTCGGAGGTGTGCATGAAAATTTAATGCCTCTCGATCCATCACTAATAGCAAACTTGTCCAGTATCGGATACCATTGTATGCTGATCACTGTACAAAAAATTAAATTTTGTGTATTGAAAAAACGTCGATTTCTTGGTACTTTTATAACTTCATCATTTGATCAATGTTAGTACTTAACATGGATAAGCAAATTAGTAAGTACAAAATAAGCTACTGACCAGGGACAGGTAAATTAATTTCGCACTGCACAGTAACAAAATCGATTAATGTTATAAATGCGAAAAATCGCATTGTTCCCAGAATAACTTTGCTGGGGCTGTGTGGGATCTAAAACCCCTGCCAAAACAATGTCCAGGATGAGGGCTTTCGATTGTGCTATTGAACTCCCTAGGTCAGAAATTTTTTCCGTCCAACTGTGGGTTGAGTGTACCAGATGCTGATTCTAAAGATCTGATCAGAAATATCAATTTCTGATATATCGATTGCTGGTTGATTTGAACAGCACCAGGTGATAGAGGGTGATCGATTATATAGGAAAAACTCATTGCCTGCTGGCTATCGATTAAAATTTTGGCTAAAAAGCAATTGAAAGAATTTGGATACATGAAGGGTAATGTAACTGCCATGCGGTCAAACATCTACAAATTTCAGGATTGGAGGAAAGGCCATGTTCTCAGCACGAAGAAAATGACGGTTAGATCTTTTTTCACTCAACCGTGGAACACTGACGAGGGCAGTAGTTTTCGTATAACAAACGCGTTTTCGTGCGAAGAGAAATGCGATTTTGTAAAGCGGAAGCATCGTTTCTTGTGTCTATTCGCCATGCTTCAAGGATCGAATGCATTAAACTGAAAGCCGACTCAACATCAAGTGTCAATTGCAGCATCAAATGCTTTTTCTAGTGGTATAAATTCGAAGCAAACCGACTTCAATTCAGCATCAAGGTGGGGCCCCGAGAGGTTCAATTTTTACATCAAACTGCTTCTCAATTTGTTGACATCAAATTTGAACTCTGAATTTGGGCGTCACCCTTGGGCTTGGTACAAAACGGAACAAGTTCAATGCATTCTTTTACTCATCACTCACATTTAGCATCCAAGCCAACAGCTGGGAAATATCGCTGTTACGATTGTGTATCTGCTACATATCACTTTGCCTATCAGTCATCCGAACGGCAATTTCTGTCCTCCTGGCATGGCCAACATGCAGATTTTGAACCCAGACACTGGAAACCTTGTAGGTCATGCATCATCACAGCCACTGCGGCCGAGTCGGTTGGATATGGAATTTCCATACTGGAAACACGACCATTGATCCTGAATTCTACGTTGCGGAGTTGACATGGTGTCCTACGCAAATCGCTTTTGCAAAAATTCAAGATGTGATGATCGAAACTTCGACCAAATTCGCCGACTGAGGCAACACAAGTTCCAACGAATCTCGGCTTGAACAATGGATATTTCTTCAGCATATGCTCGGTGACCTTGGCAGGGCTGCATTCGAAATTGCTCATGTCCGAAAAGTCGTCTTGGGTCAAGCAATCGTAATGCATGTTGAAGCGAACAGCTGTTAATTCGCGTGCCAATATCACGAGGTCCATGGCTGAAATTTAATTACATGTATACGTATTTTAGTATATTGATTCCAAATTCAAAATCTGTACTCGCATGCTGGCGACTAATTTTGAGTGTGTGTTCAACTTGTTGCGGCGTTTTGTCCCCATTGGTCAATTCATCGCATATCTGATCTAATTTTGTGATGATGACAATATCCGCCAGGAGTGTGGCAGAAAATTTTTGATAAACGGAATCATCACACCCTGCGCTTGCACGCATCCAGCTGGCGATCGTTCCCCCAATTCTATTTTTATCCACGGCCAACTCGACAAGGCGTTTCCTAACCTCGAAAGGAGGGGTCTGACCACGGCAAGCTACTCGAACGATATCCATCGTACTATTGTCTTCGTCATATCGTTCTAAAATAGCCTTATCATTGGTGTAATCTGTCCAGATAGCCTCGTACGACGCTAGTGCACCCTAAAATACAGAAATGCAAGTTTGTACAGAATAATTTCATGATACAGAATAGCTTACGCCGTTTCTTTGCAGAGCAATGACAAGTTTAATATCATTATGCATTTGTTCTAGTTTGCCATAAATTTCCTACAAAGTAGCATACTCGTATGATGGTTTTTCATGCCAATATATTCGCATTTACTTGCAAACATTCTAGCTCGGTGGATAGCGGTTTTGGAGCCAGCCGATCAAACAATCCTGCTACAGCTCCAGCTACCTGGCCTAGCTGGGTGCTAGCGGATAGCTGTTATGCGCCAATCTGAATCAGAAAAGGCAGTATTAAAAGTGGTACCAAAGAACCACTGTGATCATATCGCCATAACGGACATACTGGCCATCAATAACTTGCGGAACGTTTCGCTGTCGGCTTTTTTTCCTTTCCCAAGCTCTTTGAACTCATTCCTCATGGCCAGTACATTGGTCATATCAGGTGACCAAACCATGTTCCCCTCTGGAAAGCATGCGCTTCTCGGAACTGGGACTGATAATATTTCCGCCAGGAGGGCAAACATATTCAATATCAGCAACGTATGCGAATATGGCACAGGAGCCATCCTGATCGGCTTGGAAACATATTACGCAGCTTAAAAGCAGTACGAGATGGACTCATTGAACGAATGAGAATGTAGTGGTATCCGTTTCTATTTATGCTAGCAATTACATTGCTTTCCGGTTTCATGACGTTACATTTATGTTCCCAGCTGTGAAGAATAAATTCTGACGATGCTTCTGGAAATAAATATGAAATGAAGATATCCTATACGAAGTAGGATGGACAATTGTGAATGTTCATTGCGTTGCGAAAGCTAATGTTTGTGACCAAATTTTCATATACATGTACCGCGAGATGTTACCAGCTGCTTTTGGAAATGAAGCTACACTGTACCTCTTCGATATGTATCGTGTGATCTCGTGAAAAAGATTTTCAATCAGGCAATGACCAACACGATGAATTGCAAAGAATTCCACGCTTACTATGATACGACATTCTGCCATATCAGAAAGCTATCAAGCACAAAGCAACTGAAGCATGCTGTTGAAAAAATTCAGAAAAGACATCATCCTTTTCAGTAGGCGTATGTGGTAACATTCAGATATATTACATAAAACTTGCGTCACAAACTAGAAATACGAAAGGCAGACAAATTGTGCAATCTAATATTGTAATACTATGTTGAGACAGTTCTCCTTGGGCAATTGCAATACTGAGCATCTTTCCCAGGCACTCCTCTTGGGCCGTTTTGTCCAGGCGGACCTCTTTGCCCATCTGGACCTGGGCGGCCAGGTGGACCATGTGGCCCAGCACCGCCAGGGTGGCCAGTGTTTCCCCTTGGTCCAGCGTTGCCTGCTTGACCGCTTGGTCCACTGAAAATGTATATCATTTACAAAAGATCAGTGTGCATATATAAAATTGCTTACACTTGTCCAGCTGGCCCGGCATTTCCACGTTGACCCTTGACTCCTCCGTCAGCATCCCGACCTGGCGGTCCTTGCTGTCCATGCTGTCCCCTATCACCACTGGGACCATGCCAACCCTGTTGTCCAGGTGGACCTGGAGGTCCTGGTCTACCTTGCTGACCTGGTTCTCCTCTCCTGCCTGTAACCCCTGGTCGTCCAGGAACAGTGCCTGGTGATCCAGGCGGTCCTTTGTATTTAGTATGACAATGACCGCAAAGACCAAGGCAAAGTGGAGCTTCGCCTGGAGGTCCAGTGAGGCCTATTGGCCCAAACGGATCTGCGTCCTCGCCATCCAATCCAGGGTCACCATCTGGACCTGGGGGTCCTTGTGGACATGAACCGCCTGAAAATCAGTTGAGAATTTCCCAAACCTTGGTTGATGGATTTTTAGGCGAGCTTGGTGCTGCTGTGAGGAGCATGACCCATTTGGATCATCCAGATCAAATTTTTCACTTACGATTATCATCATAACAATTACAACGACCACCAGACGCTTGCCTGATCAATCGATTATGCAATAATCTAGCCGCCATGACTCTGTTCCACGCATGGTCTTGAATAACTTTATACTCATCCATCCCAGTATTCAATTGGGAATGCAATCTAGTGCCTTTCTCGAATAACATCGGCACCATGAATATGCATACAAATACTGAAGCAATATTCAAAGTAATAGCGGCGGTAGACAAAATATCCGTTTTGGTGGTCATTTTCACTGATTCTGCTGACACTGAAGTCCCAGATAGGCATGTGGATCTTTATAAAATACTCTTCCAAGGTCCCTTGAGCTTGCCTATCAGCCATAACTTGACCTGTTTTCATATAATTAGAATGTAGAAAAACAAGGAGGACCCTCTCGAATGTATGAATATCCTCGCAATAGTGAATTTGAATTAGAATAGAGCAAAAGATGAGTTCCATAACGTTGTTCTAGAAAGGCGATCGCCTGAAACGTTGACGTCCATTTTCTTGTACACGACTAGTGAAGAAATGAATTACTATTCATGGCCAGCGAATTTTGGTTGATGCACATGGGAAGAGACGAAATTCAGAAGACCAGTTACGCACTGGTTAAACAACGGATGAGAACCTTTAGACATTATGAATAATGGAAATTTCCAGACCAGTATATATCGTTTATTAGAACAGATTTTGTACGGAATATCTCATCTTTGCGAATGGCATGCGAATCATGGCACATTGCGCAATGTTTTCCATTGAAATTTACAACGTTTCATTGGTCTTGCCAGTACTGATAAGTGATTTATGGTGCTGTCATAATATTGCGCAATTTATGTGATAACTAGACTGACTGATAATCGCATCGCATCACGTGCTATGAGGGGGATGTTGAAATTAATGGCTTGAAGCAACTGAAGAAAATAGATATATAATCAAGTGATCAGTTACCTAAAATTCAAAAATTACCATGCTGTCCAGATAGTTGCCACTTCATCTTACATCGCCACATGATTTCCATGCATATTTACAGTGTGCACTTGATTGTTCGGATTCAGGCGTTGCATAAATCTCATCACTGCCACTCGCAATGGTCGGACGATCAGTAAACTGCACACCGGTCCCAATATAGGCAATAATAAGAACGATACCATGCAAATATAAATGGCCATATTCGGAGACAGATTTGTATCGAATACGTAAACCATCAAGGGTAATCTTGACTTCTGATCAAAAAATGTGGGCTAAGTGGGTATCTTTTCTTATTGATAGTAGCCTCATCTATGGCATCACATACCGTAAATACTCATTTATTTGGCCCTCAAATAAATGCCCCACCCCAGCACCCTTTTCGAATTACCTAAGTGCCCCTAAGTGCCCCACTCGAATAATTGCCCCTCCCCACAGTTGAAAAAATAAATGCCTGGGCTTCTATTTGGGTATTTACAGTAATAAATTATATCTTCCGTAATAGCCAAGGTTCTGATAGTATTTATCTGTTTGCATCAACCATTTGCATTTCTATAGCTAAGATACCCTTTTATATCGGAGTCTTATCACATCAAAGCTAACTTTCCTGTGCCATGCATAACTTTGATACATTGCAATTATTCACTCGAATGCTAACATAAAATTGCCTAGTATATAATTTTAGAAAGCTTAGTTCTAGTGCGATCACCTGTGCAATCAAACTGAGAAGACAAATGTAGGCGATTCGATTGCTGAATTGTGTATAAAACGCGTAGAAAAGGATGTAGAAATCGTTCACTTCAGTGTTCATCGAAACACGATATTGGTCGGAAACGAATCCTTCGATTGGTAAGTGAGTGCAGTGATCCATGGGTACGCTGGCTGATTTCAGGACCACGGTCCTGAGATCGTCATTGCTAATGGATCATGGCCTGCAATGATTACCAGGCGGTTACAGTAAGCTTTTTCAGGATCAACGATAACCATGATTGGCTTCATTGTGTGCCTTCTGGCAATGCTGACGACGGCTTATGCCGACTTGACGCAAGAGCAAGCTGATGTAAGTTGCCACCCTGCTCTGTGATCAGTCATGAAAATCGATTGATTTCAGAAATTCTTGGAACGTACAGGATATCTGGATCGAACAGCGAAAAGGGCTGGTGCAGAGGTTGCGAGAACCAACGCTATTGCGTAAGGTTGAGCATAGCACTATGCAGAAATTATACTGTAGCAAGATTGCATTTTAGAAAATTCCAAAGAATGTACAATTTGACGGTGACCGGTCAATTGGATGAAGAGACGCAAAAACTGATGGAAGCACCACGTTGTGGTGTGCCTGATATCAGGAAGAAGAAGACCCGTTCCATAGGTATGCTGCTTGCTTTTTTTTTTGATGGGATCAGAGGAAAATGCATGATTTGGGTTGCCTGACAGCATCATTTCCATGCAGTCATGCCTGGGCAGTCTAACAGAAGATCACCTGTTTCAGGCGACAAATGGTCATATGGACACTTGCGATGGGCTTACGTTCCATCAACTAGCCAGCTAAGTGAGAGTGTAGTCAGGTACTGTATTGGTTTCTTGACAGACTATATAATACATACGTACAGTACCATATATATATATCAGCCAGAAAAGTTGCCTGGAAAGGCGTTGTGATTCCTCCACGCAAGCAGATCTTCCAACAACATTACACTCGATACGAGCCTCCAGTTGATGAAGGCAAATTTCACAATTTTAGGCAATGCGTCAAACGAGCTCTCGAGCTGTGGGGCAGTGTGACAGGATTATCGTTCTCAGAAGTCCCCATTCAAGATAAACCAGAAATTGAATTCTCTTTCCAAAGATGGCGACATGGCGATGATTTTGACTTTGATGGCAGAGGTATTGAGACTACAGTAAGCCTTGATTATATTCGAATTGTGATTTTTTATCTAGTGGTGGGTGGCCGAAATTGGTTAGCTCACGCTGAATTTCCTGAAGAGGGCATTGTTCATTGGGACGACGATGAATTGTGGGCTTTTGATGATGCGCAGAAAATTCAAAACGGCTATACTGATTTCTATTGGGTCACCGTGCATGAACTCGGCCACGCTTTGGGTGTGGAACATATTGAAAACGATCGGAATGCTATCATGTTTCCGAGTTACCAAATTGATAAAGTCATCCAGGATGGCAAATTGATTCCACTGAAATTGGGTTCGAGCGACATATGGGCCATACAGAAATTCTACGGTAATTTGTAGCACATGAATTTGAAATATGAAGAATCATTGCGCCGCTTTCAGGTCCAAAAGGAGGTTGGATTCCACCACCAACCCCTGAACCAACACCAGGCGGATTAACAGGCGGACAATGCCCACGTTTTCAATCTGCTGTGACTGGTATGATTTTTCTACCGTCCTTGAAATCAGTAGTATTTCAGGACTCATTTTTAGACTCGACAGGCAGCGTTCACTTCTTCGATGGCAATATCGGTTACAAGAAAGCCACTCCACCATGGGGAGCATCTAATGCAGTCACCAAATTCTATGCGGATAAAAGATTCCCTGGCTTGTCCTACACTGGAGTAACCGCAGCCGTTTTGATCACGGAAAGATGGTTCGGAGTTCCTGGTGGATTGATGGTTCTGTTCCAAGGTATGAAAAACATCAGGAAAGATTGACTGGTCGGAGTAATGTATCAATAATTTCCATACGCAGGACGCAGAGTGTTTGCCTACACCTTGCACAAGAGAAGGCAAGTATGGCGAAAGAGGCAAGGGTTCCCAAAAGATTTACCATCCAATATTCCATGGACGCCGCAAGGAGCATTTTTTGTCCCTAGCGCTGGTTATACGATCATTTACAATGTGAGTGCGACTGCAGTATAGTCGGATTTTTTAACCGCCAGCATTGGAAAAGATAGGGCTGCTCGTTCATTGGACGCCTAGGCGCCTACGTCAGCAAGACCGCCCATAGGAACAGTTGTTTAAACTGAAAATGAACAGGTGCCTTGCTGGTAAGGCAGAAATCAATACGCAACAGTGAATTTGT
>JAQIWJ010000729.1:0-16931 GCA_034695185.1 Discolaimus major
TCGAGATGCCCGATTGGATACAGTCAGCATTTGGCCACGATTGTGGATGGATGCGAAGTGTATTACTGTATTCGACCAGAACCGGATGATGATCCCATAATGCTTGCCGCCAAACGTCCACCATATGGAAAGATATTGTTCAGGGATAGAATTGTTCTGAAGGTATATAAACATTTTCCTTGCTTATTATCAAAGCAGTAATCGTTTTCAATTTTTAAACAATTCTTGTACCTTCAGAAACAAATAAGCAATGAATTGAGTGGTGGTGCAATCGCAGGCATAGTGATTGGATCACTGTTCGTTGTGTTTGCAATTGCATTCATTGCGGCTGTATTGGTGCGTCGGTTTAGACAGAATACGCATGGTCAAATTGGTGGTGAAACCAATCCAATCACTGCTGCACCCAGCACTTCGTATGAAGCGATAAATAATGATGGTGCCAGTGCATAAGTGGATATCTGATTTCTTCTACATATTATAACCCAGAGTCATATTCATATCATTTGATTTTTTACTTGCATCATTGATTTTGGTGATAGCATTTTTAATCTGACAAACTAAAGTATGGGCATAATTTCGTTAGCACTAATTGCATTATCAGCCTCACAACAGTTCGATTTTTGCGCTGCATAATCATTTCAATGAGAATTCGGTAAAAAATTATTTCTAGGAATATACGTAAAATCAATGATAATGATACAATGTCAAATTTTTATGTTTATACTGTCATTTGTCAAATTTATGATCTACTTGGAAGTGGTGGCGGTGGAATCAATGGCACAGATCCTGGTGGCAATTTGCCATCCGAAGTTGGACCATTGCTCACTGCACTGGCCTGTGATTGCTGCGATTGCGGTGGCCATGGATTTGCCTCTTGATTCTTATTGATATCGAGTTCATCAGTCGGCCGATACATAGGCGCATTGCTTGCAGGCACATTGCTTCCGATTGGCTGTTTGATCTTCCGACCTTTATTGTAATTATTGAACGGATCCACAGGGTTTATATGTTGACCATAATTGAAATTGATCGGTTGTCGGCCAGCGAACATACCACCGCTCAGTGGGAAACGAACTCCTTCGCCCATTGGTCCTTGAGGGATTGGGAAGTCCAGACTTCCATCGAACCAAGCTCCTGCTTTCGGTGGCATGACCTGCACCGCTGTGTCGAATGTATGGACGAATGGATTGCATAATGGCGGTTTGCAATTCACTGGTTGCCATCCTCCTGGCAATTGCGCAACTGGGACCATGGAGGCGTTGGCTGAAAATCACTCGACTGATTATCAGCAACTCATGTGTCAGACCAATGTTCATACCTCTGGCATCCTGGAATTCCTTTGTCTGCGTCCAAGAAGCGAATGTTGATGGCGATATCTTGTACGGATTCACAGGTTGCAATAAATGACCATAATTATACCATGTATGCGTTGGTCCGCCATTGAACGTCCCCTTCAAATCCCAGACAGCACCCCATTCTTTGATTGGGATATTCAAATTTCCATTAATCGAATTTATATTGCCTGGATTGATATCCAAACCTTGACTGAATTGATGCGAGAACGGCCAGTCAGGGCCCAAATTCGAGGCTGATCGACCTGGGAATGGGCTGTTTCCAGTGGGAAATGGATTGAATGTACCGGTTGTTGGTGGAAGATTGTAATCTTCCTTGGGTAAATCCACTTCGCCTTCACGTTTTATGCGATGTAGGGGGATATAGTATGCGTCTGAAATTTGAATGATCATAAACCTTTCTGTGCCAGTCAAGACTACTATAGTCCTGTTGCGGTCATATTTCTGATCACATGATTTCATGTGGACCAAACTTTCATACCTGAATGCTTCACAGAACTCAATACGAAATAGAAAATCAAGAATAACCAAACTCTACCCATTGCACTACATACAAAATGAGGCCTGCACCTGTTCTGAACCTATCCGCATGAATATCCTACTAAATTTCACACTAGCATGAAATCTGTACAACTTTCCATCAACAGCTTTTGCATCCTGCATTGTCCTTACGAGAACTGGTCATGACCAGAATTAAAAATTATTGTACACTTGATATTGGCAATGGATTTTACTTTTTGCGCATGTTGGCCTCAGGCAAAACAGCGGCTGTGAAGAGATTTGGTATGTGAACTTGTGCGGACCCATAGGCATGGTATTTTGCTTACGGCTTGGAATTTGTGCATCGTTTATCAAGCTGCCTGCATACATCGAAAACTAATAGCAGTTTGATAGCTGGGTCTAATGCTGCTCACAAGGGAACATCGCCAGGTCGATACTCGATAGCCAGATACGAAGATAGACATTTTATAGAGAATTTTACGCTGATCACGAATCTATCATGCATAGCGGCTACATTTGCTTGGTCAGCTAGTAAATGACCACCAAAGTCGACCTCTGACCAGAGCCAAATGTTTCATGACTCACATCAAATGAAAGCCTGTTCTTCACTGATGCCAAATCTGTCCATAACTTTGGCCAATACTGCTTGGTTGGGTATAAACTGACCATTGACCAGTCAGAAAACAGGTTTTTGGGCATTCACTGGTCAGCAGGTACATTTAGCTCAAAAATTAAGCAAGATTCGGTTCAGGGCAATCTGCGCTTTCATTTGAGCCGCCTTTCGTTCGACCAGTTTGGCTGAAATTCATCAGTCCACTTCTCTGGTCAGTTACTGGTCACTGAGGCAAAATGTAGCCCAAACAAAAGTCAGCAAATGATTCCCGATAGGCTACTCTGTATTTACAGTGAATTTGACCGCGATACCGAGTATCGACCCGGCGATGTTCCCTTGTCAGATACGATGTAAGAAGGCAACTGTTGGGTCTGTGCTTTTGCTATGTCGCCTTGACTAATGCATTTCGTCTGGGACATTCAGCCACTTTCTTTGTCTGCCCACGCTGCCCTCTTATTCATACTTTTTCCCTCGTACATCTGCTTTCCTAACTGTGTAGATTTTGGTAGTAAAATCCGTTAGCTTCAAAGCTGGTCGTCTGAACTCAAGCTAGTAAAATACACAACAGCAGCAACAACGATGTCTTTTGATCTCGATGTACAGGGTGAACACAAAGTAACCGAACAGAAAAACCGGTTTTGCCCTGCATTAAGATGGCAGTGGTTCGGTTTCTTCATAATCATACCATATTATATGGCCATCATGCCAGCTGAAAACCATTTTGCATCTTGATGTGAATGGGCCTATCTGTAGCATTGAATTCAATTCAAAGTTCCAAATATGGCTATTATTAATCCATTTTATAAACGCTGGATCATTTTTATCTTATTACAAATGTTTCTTGGTATCGTGATCCTAATGCATTGGCCCAGCATGCCCATTGCTAATCGAACGGTCCGATTCTTCAGTCCACGACCACCCGACGTATTCATTGCTGGTCACCCAAAAAGTGGCACGACATGGATGCAGCAAATAATACATCAAATTCGTACGAAAGGTAGACGACACGTTCCAAGATATCTACCACGTGATGCCATTTATTTTGAACGACAATACAACATACGTTGATCTGAATGCTGATCAAGTGGCTGAACCTAGGGTATTCAAAAGCCACCAATTATATGAATGGATACCCAAAATCGTTGGCGTATCGCGTTTCATTATATTGATAAGAGATCCATATGATTCAGCTTATTCGTTCATAAAATTTTGGTGCAGATGGCTTGGGCATGATGAGGACATGACCGCGGACCAATTTCTGCAAATGGTAATAGCAAGAGTAAGTCCAGTGCTATTTCCAATATGACTTTTTGAATTCCCTTTTCAGCGCTTGTGCCCTTGCGAATATTTTGCCAGTTGGTGGCCACATATGAATGATTCGAATTTCCTATTCATCCCGTATGAGCATTTGAAAGTTGATTTGCGTTCATCCATTCAAAAAATAGCAATTTTTATACTCGGAGCACCCTTGAAAGAAAACGTATTATCAAAAGTCTTACATTATTCATCATTCCAATACATGTCTACTCATCTAGAGAAATTCGATGCAGACAATGTTCGTGAACCTTTCATACGGGGAGAGGGAAAACCTATGTTCCCTCTATTAATGGGTATGGTGAGGATTGGCGGAGGTCAAATTGGTCAAGGCAAGAATAGATTACCCATATCTATTCGCAAATATATTGATCAATGCTGGAAAGAGACCATAGAGACGAAATTTGGCTTGAATAGTTATGCTGATCTGCTTCGGCAATTGGAAATCAATTATACCATGGGCAAGTGAAAATGCCACAGGCCCTGATGCTTATGTAGGTTTCTGATTTGGGAAAATATGATGGCATCAAAATAGGCATAAAATGCTAGTTATGCAATCATAATTTTATGATCAGGCAGCTGTATCTATCACAGTAGTTATCTGATTGTGACGATTAGTGTATCTGATTTTGCAAAATGCCATCTTATCTCATGTACAGCTCGAAGGTTAGGATAGGTTATCATCATAATTTTATTCCATAAGCATTCTCCGAATGTTCATCTGACTATTGACCAGTCGCTGTAGCTTATTGATTTCTGCCTTACCAGCAAGGCCACCTGTTCATTTTCAGTTTTAAAACACCTGTTCTTAGGGGCCGTCTTTCTGACGTAGGCACCTTGGCGTCCAAGAGTAGCCTTATCTTGTCCAACGCCAGCGGTTAAAAAATTTATCTTGACGTAAAAGATGATCAATAGAACATAAATACAAAAACCTGTTGATAACAAAGAGAAACATACACTGAAATATTCATGGTACAGTTTCTATGGTATCGGGTCTCGCTTCAACATAGAGCAGAAACTTGGCATCAGCTATGTAGTAATAAGCTCCAGTACCATACCGTGAACGCTGTCAACGCGTGCCAGGATTCTACGTTAGGCACCTACCATCACTAACTACAATGATCGGGAAAATTGCATTGATAATTACGTTTCTGTATATGCATGCTTTCAAAGCATGCGATGGTCAGTGTCCATACTACCAAACCCATGAATCATTCAAAACATATTGCACACAGAATTTTCAAGGCGTCACAGAAGGATCCCGTTGCTTTTTCCATATAAGTACCGGTTACAAATGGACGAATGCATGGGGCGCATGCGCCTCAAAGGGAGGAGTATTCGCCCAGATCCATACGGAAGCTGAATGGTCAGTCATCACCAAATATTTGAGGGTAAAGTTTTCTCACAATTTATACAAATACACATTTTTACCAGTGTGAATGTGTAGGGTGTTTACGCCAATAGATTGGCTACGATTGGTTATGGAACCGTCTGGATTGCGGCTCAGCGTTTCGATACAACCACTGACACCTGTGCTGCACCACCAACCAAAACGACATGGTATGATGACGCCACCACTCCAAATCAAAAATTGATTGCTGCCAACACGTGGTTGAGAAATCATTGCGAATGCCCATGGAATGTAGGCTGTAATTGCATAAAGTTGGACGTCCTTAACACTGGAATTAATCGGATGGATGATGATGCATGCCCTATGGCTTTTCCTCTCCTGTGTCAATACACAGGTATGCATAGTCGTATTTTGCAAAACTTTATAACAGAATTTTCAGGTATGAGTCAAAACTACACCAAGAACGACACATGCTTGGCTGAGGTTCCAATCGATGAATTCACAGCACCAAATGGCAACGCCCAAGATTGCGCTGATCAGTGTTCCAAGAAAGATTGGTGTAGAAGTTTCAATTATATCACGTCGGATGGATTGGTCTGCACCAACAAGTGTCAGCTTTTCTCCTGGTCAATGATCGATGGTCCGAAGACTAAGCTTGACCCATTCTGCACTCATTACAATTACGTACCGATAGTATAGAAATTGTTCTGGTTGCAGGGCGGGCATATGTATTTGACAATGCCCAAAGCACTAGATGTTTTTTGTGATTATGATTCTATCACTGTGAATGCACATTTATTGATATTCATGACTATGTATGGAAATGATATTGCTTTGGAAAGGCCAGCAATTGACATAATTATACTGCATTTGCACTGCCAAAATCATCACATCGTTTATTTGAAAATTCTTTATCAATTAATCATGCTCTCAAAGCACTGTCTTTGAGCAATGGAAGCAGGAGTAATAAATTAACAATAGCAAACGGTAGTGTAAAGACAAAGACAAAAGTTTTGTCAAAGACAGCCCCACCGCGTCTATTCTCTCTGAAATATTGATGGCGCCAGTACCATGACACCAGAGAAATCAATCAGTATTTGCTTCAGTACAGAGAAAACTTCGTGTCATTTTGACTTCAAGGCCTTGGTCGCATTTTCTATTATCCACTTGTCTCGTAAAGCAAAACTAGCATAAAACGATGACGAAAATCCATTTCTTGCTTCTGATACTATGTTGGCATTGTTCCAAATCATGCAATGGCCAATGTCAGTATTTCCAAACCCAGGATTCATTCAAGGCTTATTGCACACAGAAATTTCAAGGCGTTACAGAAGGATCCCGATGCTTTTTCCAAATAGGTAACGGATACCCATGGACGGATGCATTTGAAGCATGCGCTTCAAAAGGAGGTGTATTCGCCCAGATCCATACGGATGCTGAATGGTCGGTCATCACCAACTATTTGAGGGTAAACATCTCTCACAATTTTATGATCAAAATTCCCATTTCTGCGATATGCAGGAAACCTATGCCGATACATTGGCTACAGTTGGTTATGGAACCTGGTGGATTGCGGCTCAACGTTTTGATACAAGCACTGACACCTGTGCTGCACCACCAACGAAAACTGCATGGTACGATAATGCTACCACTCCAAATCAAAAATTGATAACTGCGAACACGTGGATTCGAAATCATTGTCAAGGCCAATGGGATGGAGGCTCTAATTGCATAAAGTTGGACGTCCTTAACACTGGAGTTAATCAATTTGAAGATGATGCATGCACTGCTGCTTTCTCTCTTGTGTGTCAATACACAGGTATTGCATAGTTGTATGGTTAGTACACAATATTGTACCACAATTTTCAGCTTTGAGTCAAAACTATACCAAGTCAAACACATGTTTTGCCGAGGTTCCAATCGACGAATTCACAGCACCAAATGGTAATGCCCAGGATTGCGCTGATGAATGTTCCAAGAAGAATTGGTGTAGAAGCTTCAATTATATCAAGTCGGATGGATTGGTCTGCACCAACAAGTGCCAGCTTTTCTCCTGGTCCATCAATGATAGTCCGAAGGCCAAGGATGATCCTTTTTGCAGTCATTACAATTATATAGCATGAAAACGCAGAAATTATATGTGCAGGGTGTCCATATTTGAAAATGCCCATGGCAATTAATGTTTATGATTACAGTATATCACATGCACATTATGATATTTGCCAATTATGTGCGAATTCATTGATTCTGAGGATCACAACGGTAGTAATGGTCTGCAGTTCTAAATATTCAATTTTTCTGCACGCGCGATGTTAAAATGCTCAATGCAGCAGATGTGGAGCCGAAATCCCGATCTCTGTACTTCTGTGTCAAAAAGATCATGCTATGCAACCACTGTTTTTGAGAGGCCAGAGAAGGCAATCAATACCAACAATACATAATACTGTAGTCGTTGGACAAAGGTAAAAGATTTCTAAACTTTCAAAAACAGGCCCTCTAGTCTATTGTTTGAAAAACCGATGGCGCCGTGTCCATGACATTGGTCAAGTCGATATTAGTACTTCAGTAAGAAGACAGGACCGGTGCCTTTTGACTTCCAGGCTACTGGTTGGTCAAATGCCCACGACCCATCAGTGTCTTGGAAATCACCACTGGTTTAAAATGATCTGTAAAATTTCATTACTGTTTTTGATCCTATTTTTCCATTGCTTCAAACCGTGCGATGGCCAATGCACCTGTTATCAAACCCAAGAATCGTTCAAGGCATATTGCGAGCAGAAATTTCAAGGCGTTACAGAAGGATCGAGATGTTTTTTCGATCCAGGAGTAGGTTTAAAATGGACGGATGCATGGGGAGCATGCGTCTCAAAAGGTGGTGTCCTAGCCCAGATACATACGAACGCTGAATGGTTGGCTGTCATCACGTACTTGAGGGTGAAATTTTTAATCTTACAATTGTAAAGGTCACAAATATCGAGATAATTTTTAGAAACTGTATGCCGGTCCTTTGGCTACACAGGGCTTTACTTGTAATTGGATCGCGGCTCAGCGTTTTAATACAACCACTGATAGTTGTTCTGCACCGCCAACGAAAACTGCATGGTACGATAATGCCACCACTCCAAATCAAAAATTTAATAGCTGCGAACACATGGTTGCGAAATCATTGTGAAGGCCAATGGGATGGATACGGTCATTGCATAAAAATTCACTTGACGAAAAATGGAGTGAACATAATCGAAGATCATGATTGCACTCTTCCTCTTGCTTTACTGTGCCAATACACAGGTACGCACCAATGATCAAGATATCTGAATCATATGAAGTTTTTAGGCCTGAGCCAAAATTATACAAAGAACGATACATGCTTGGCTGAGATCCCAATAGACGAATTCACAGCACCAAATGGCAATGCCCAAGATTGCGCTGATCAGTGTTCAAAGAAAGATTGGTGTAGGAGTTTCAATTATGTCACATCGGATGGATTGGTCTGCACCAACAAGTGTCAGCTTTTCTCATGGTCAATGATCGATGGTCCAAAGACTATGGTTGACCCTTTCTGCACTCATTATAATTACATCGCTTGATAGTATAGAAATTTTTCTGGCTCAGGGTGATCAGAGCCTATTTGAAAATTCCTGTGCCAATATTTGGTTTTTTATTATTTCAATGTATTCACATAGTGATATTAGCAGCTTCGCCTGAATTTATTTGATTGTGAAATGTAATCCTTGGAGAATATTTCTACACATTGTGCTGTCAAAATGATCATGCAGCAGGTGTGCTAGACCTATTTCCTGATCTCTGGACTGCTGTTCGAAAATGGTCAATGCGAACCTACCTAGCTCTGTGTTTGAGAAGACACAAGAGAAGGTAATCAATATCAAGAACACATAACAGTCATGTTGAACATGGGCAAAACTTCCAAACAGGGCCCACTATATAAGTCTATTCTTTGAAAATTGATGGCACCGTATCCATGACATCAGACAAGTCGATATATTGCTTCAGAGAAGACAGGACGCCTTTTGACTTCTATGCTACTGGTTTGACAAATGTCCACGACCCATCAGTGTCTTGGAAAGCACCACGGGTACAAAATGATCATTAAAATCTCGTTACTATTTCTGATCCTCTATTTGCACTTCGAGTCGTGCACTGGCCAATGCACGTATTATCAAACCCAAGAATCGTTCAAGGCATATTGCGAGCAGAAATTTCACGGCGTTGCAGAAGGTTCAAGATGTTTTTTCGAAGCAGCAGTACGCGCGAAATGGGCGGATGCATGGGGCGCATGCGTCTCAAAAGGTGGTGTCCTAGGCCAGATACATACGAACGCTGAATGGTTGGCTGTCATCGCATATTTGAGGGTGAAATATTACAAATTTACTATTGTACGTTTACAAACATTGAGTTTTTAGAAACTGTATGCCGCTGCTTTGGCTTCACAGGGCTATGGTTGTAACTGGATTGCGGCTAAACGTTTTGATACAACAACTGATGCTTGTGCTGTACCAGCAACGAAAACTGCATGGTACGATGATGCCACCACTCCAAATCAAAACATGACAGCTGCCAACACTTGGATCCGAAATCATTGCGGAGGCGCTTGGAATGGACTCGCTATGTGCATAAAGATTCATTTCACGAATAATGGGCTTGACATATTCGACGATCATGATTGCAATCTACCTGTTGCTGTATTATGCCAACACACAGGTATGCACCAATTCTCAAGATTCTAAATTTCATGTAGTTTTTCCAGGCCTGAGTCAAAATTACACAAAGAACGACACATGCTTGGCTGAAGTCCCAATCGAGGAATTCACAGCACCAAATGGCGATGCCCAAGATTGTGCTAATGCGTGTTCAAAGAAAGATTGGTGTAGAAGTTTCAATTTTCTCACATCGGATGGATTGGTCTGCACCAACAAGTGTCAGCTTTTCTCCTGGTCAATGATTGATGGTCCGAAGACAAAGGCTGACCCTTTCTGCATTCATTACAATTACATAGCTTGATAGAACAGAAATTATATCTAGTTGCAAGGCATCCAGTTATATTTTAAGATGCCCATGGCAATAAAAAAAGACTTTATTCTGTGAATGATTATCAGTGTATGAACATTATGATTTGGCACATTGCTTCTGACTTCGTGTAATATATTGTGATTAATAACAGTGATGGGAAGGTCAGGACATCTGGCAAAAATTTTCTGCACATACGATGCCAAAATGATCATGCAGCTGGTTTGCTAAGCCAATTCCTGAATTTTTAAATTTCTATGTCAGAACGGTCATGCTAAGCGCTGTCTCTCAAAAGGAACTAGAAGGTAAATCAATTTTAAGCATGAACGGTAACGTTGAAGACACAGACAAAAGCCTTCTGAAATGTCAACGACATTTCCGCCAAGTCTATTGTCTAGTACATTCATGGCAGTGTGTCCATGACATCGGATAAATCAATTATGTTGCTTCAGTACGAGAACCAGTGTCATCTTATCTTCTAGTCCCCAAGTCGCGAGAGAATCGAACTGTGCCTTGAATTCACTCTGGTTACAATGATCAGTAAAATTGCTTTTCTGCCCCTGATACTGTATTTGTATTGCTTCAAATCATCCGATGGCCAATGTCAACACCACCAGACGGAAGACTCATTCAAGGCATACTGTACGCAGAAATTTGGCGGCGTTACAGAAGGATCCCGCTGCTTCTTTGTTATCAATTCAGGTGAGACATGGCCGAACGCATGGAGAGCATGTGAGTCGAAAAGTGGCGTATTGACACAGATCCATACGAATGCTGAATGGTCAGTGATTATCAAGCATTTGAGGGTAAACTTTATTGCGCTATGACCATGTACATATATTCATCAGGGAGACTTTAGGCCTTGTATGGCGGTCCGATAGCGTCAAGAGGTTGGGGATGTTTTTGGATAGGAGCTGGGCGATTTGATTCAACAACTGACACATGTGCTGTGCCACCAACGAAATCTGCATGGTACGACAATGCTACCATTCCAAATCAAAAAATGATTGCTGCGAACACATGGTTGCGAAATCACTGCAACACCAAGTGGGATCCAGGTAGTTGTTTAAAAATCCATCTCACACAAGCTGGAGGAAATACGATCGATGACGACTCATGCGCCGCTCCTTTTATCCCAGTATGTCAATACACAGGTATGCTAATCAATAAAGGTTATCATCTTTCTATGTCAGCGGTTTCAGGAGTGAGTCAAAACTATACCAAGAACGACACATGCTTGGCTGAGGTCCCAATCGATGAATTCACAGCAATGAATGGAAATGCGCAAGATTGTGCTGATCAGTGTTCCACGAAGCTTTGGTGTAGAAGTTTCAATTATATCAAGTCGGATGGATTGGTCTGCACCAACAAGTGTCAGCTTTTTTCATGGTCCATGATTGATGGTCCGAAGACTAAGCTTGACCCATTCTGCACTCATTACAATTACGAAGCTTGATAATCGAAGTCAACATTCAGTAGGCTCAATAGAGGATTTTGCTGTGATTATGGCTTCTGATCAGTTTTGGCTTATTGTTGATTTGTGATCACATGGATAATTACTCAAATCAGCTTCATTTTTGCAGACGTATCTAGAATGCTTGGCCAGAGATTGAGACTGCTAGTGTAATGCCAAAAGCATAGCCAGATGTGGGCGTTCAATGATAGAATGCTTGTTCAAACTGTCAGAAGTCGCCATTTGTCTTCCGAGCATAGAATTTGCGTAGACGCCCCTGGAAGAAACAACGCAAGAGTTTCTCTAAAGTTTCTCAGAGATTTCTAACTCCCTTTGTTGGATCTACTAAAAGCATTGAAAGATTTTCACTCTTTTGGGTAGCATATCATTGTCAAAGACCATGAAGATCATATTGATTATAGGTATGGGGTCCATGGTCAAAATCATTCAGACGCAAATCTCTCGATTTTTCAGTCTTGGCTGCATTGACCATGGTAATGGGCCACGATAATGGTCCCATACTTATTGCTAAAACTCAAGGCGCAATTGCCAAATCAGTGAACACCTTTATCCTGCCCTATGCAAGACGATTTAGTGCTGGCGATAATCCAGCCGCAGCTAGATGCGCTGATACATGCGATCAAGAGTTCAGAAATGCGACTCAACACGAATGGCCATGGATGCGGGACTTTTATATCGATGACCATTATGCAATGGCCGTTTTTGACACTGCTAGTATGACACGAATTTGCAGGTAACTGCATTCACTTTAACATGGGGTATACACCTACACAGCAAGGTCTCAGACCACCACACACTATTAAACACAGTGTACCACAATCATTCGACTTTCATTCAGATCTTTCAATGAAACTGTTGCTTGTGTCCAAGAATGCCCGGACAGCGAAATGAAAAACAAATTGATCACCAAACTGCATATACCTAAAAAATTTCAGTGTCAAGAATCAAGTAAATTACAGCAGGTAGATCACCATGTAATTTACACAGCCTTTTCAGTTTAGCTTTTGTGGCAAATGCCGATTGTATAAATAATGCCACACGACCAGTCTTTGAAAATCCTAGTGTCCACGCAGAATTTATTAATAAGAGTCAAGAGTATGCTGCCCATCCACCAACGAATGAAGCACGCATTAAAGATATGCTCAAGAATATGTGCCTGTAAGAACAGTATTTGCATCTCAAAAGAGGCGAGCCAAAAAATAGCAGCTTCTAGGCATGTGAAGACAGTTTACGACCTCTCAAAAGATGCAGTGATAGAAAAGTGTGGTCAAGGAGCGGATAATGATTATATTGGTTCGTGGAGAAAATATACCCAGTACAAAAAAGCTGATCTTCAAGACAAAGATTTGGCCAATATTTATCCCAGAGAATGTGATCAATTGTGAACACATAAACTGAGAATGTCTGGGTATAGGCCAGTCATAGACTGTGAGCATTTTTGCTTCTTTACTAATACAGCTTATTAGCAGACAGTAAAATTGCATTTTACTAGATTACAGCTTTGAAAAGAACCGTTGAAATGTTACCATATTTTTATGCAAATGTCTGGATATGATCTGGTGGTTTCAGTCAAGCAATTGTAAAAAATCAGTGATATGTTTTTATGCAAATGGCCTAGCAGGTACGTTTTGAATGATTCCAATAAGCACTTGAAAATGAATCTATTCAATAGTGTCTTATACAAACTGAATTCATGGACTGATAGCAGCCTGAATTTCCATTCATCCATGTCACCTAGATGATTGAAAATTGCGAAATACAGCTAGCTTCAGTCTGGTTGAAATGCTACCATTCGGTATCGTCTTGCTATTTGCTTGGATGCAGGCACCACTCTCCAATGCTGAAATAGTTAGTATTGCTCATCAACCCAAGAACTCAATTGCCAGCATTTCATTACTTTAGCATGAAAAATTCAAACTCTTCCGACCCAGTGTCAAACCAGGGTGGACATTCGAAGTGACAGGCACCTTCAATTTGCCGCAACGCAATGTAAACAACACCACCAATTGACACTAATCTTGTTTGTGATGCGATTGATTTACAGATTTATTCCAATTGGATTGTCAGTCTAATATCAGACGATTTCATCGTACCGCTCTTCATGAGGTTTATACTTTCGGATGGGACGGTGAGAGTGAACTCATTGCAAGCACGTGGCTATATCATGACTATGGATATGGTATACCGTCGATTCAGGGAATGGGAACTGGGCGTAAAGCATACGCTCAAAATAATGATCACCATTAGGTTCACTCATTATGAGGTAAATACACAGTAAATACTCTCTGGTCGACTGTACCACTTCCCCTGTCAAAAATGATGCATAGAGTCTTGATCAATGGTCGCCTATATGGTCCTCTATTGATATCGATTACAGAATGACCCATCAATCACAGAGTGAAGTGATCGAATGCTAATAATCACACTTCAGATCGTACTGTTCGACTCCCGACATTTACACATTGGTCGGTTGTTACAATGAAACGTACAACGATCATGATCTGGGTATCATTTCTGGAATCCAAGTTGGGGACGAACTTGAATATGGATTACCATTTGAAGTTTGGGTGAAAGATGAGATTGGGAATACTCAACTTTACAAACGAATTCCTAGCCTCGCGAGTGGCAGGACTGCACCAGTAAAACCATCGAAAAAGCGTCCTGATACGAAGGGAAAACGAGTTGCAGTAAGCAATTGGATTCAGCCTGGTCGTGAAAAGAAGAAAACCAAAACTAATCAGCAACCACGTCATCGCAATGGCTAATGAATATAATGATTAGTGCGTTATCAGTCAGTGATTATCGAACTGATTGCAATTTTGAATTGTGAATGATATATGCGACATATAGTCGGATTTTTTAACCGCCGGCATTGGAAAAGATAGGGCTGCTCGTTCATTGGATGCCTAGGCCCCTACGTCAGCAAGTCCGCCCATAGGAACAGGTGTTTTAAAACCGAAAATGAACAGGTGCCTTGCTGGTAAGGCAGAAATCAATACGCTACAGTGACTTTGTTAAAACCAAGTACGCTGGTAGAGTGACTGTAGCAAACTATAGGCTGGCTCAGCAACCAATCAGAATGAGCCAGTATCTTTTGCAACAATGTGCTATGCAAAGATCTGTTTTGCGAGATCCTTCGAATATTATAAGCCATCAGTAATCACGGGATTTCAAAACTAGTTTTACAAAATATCAAGCATGGATGCTTCTGAAAAATTGTGCTCACAAAGAATCGCATGTATTACAAAAGGGCTGATTAGAAATCCAAAATAGCAGTCACAGTTGGAATGCTATTTTGAATAGATTCTTGAATACATGCACATGAAAAAGTTTGCAGATTTCCAAACATTTTTTGAAGCACCTTCCTTGAAGTTTATCACGTTTTATTTCTTATCACCAGCTGCTACAGTAACATGCTTCCCTATATTTTATTGAAGGCTGCATGGATTCATGTGCAAATAATTAATGCTGTTTATATGGTATGGTAATTCGTAATTCGACAATCTACAGGGTATCATGACACGCAGGCCCTGCTAAATTTCAGGATGTCACATATAATTTTTATCGACGTACAGTAGCTCCAGACTGGACATTCGATGTGCAAGGCGAAAAATTTGGTGGACTACTCGAAGAAGATGTACTACCAGGCAAAAACCATCATGCCTTTCTGAAACTTCCTTGTTTCAGGAAAATATGACATGGGCTATCAATTTGATCACAGCTGATCCTAATGATATCCCGTTACAAGTGAAATTCGTCAGTCCTGGGGCGATGGTCATTCTGAATGCTAAGAAAAATGGTCAATGGCAACACGAAATAGTGAAATATTTTGCCAAAGCCAAGAGATGGTATAAACACGATCAATCTGATTCGGATTCATCTTCTTTTGATCTGCGACAAGTTGAATACCATAAATTGACTATTCAGATTGGAGTGAGAGCAACGCATTTTGAGGTTTGCACGCCCTTCATTTGAATTGTTGAAAATTTTATGTTTAATTATTCAGGTCGACTTTTTCGAACATCCTGACACCTATACCTTTATTGGATGCTACGAACATGATCGCGTTCTGCTGAAAACTATCACTGGAGTACAGATAACAGATGATTTCGGATGTCCAGGCAAGATATGGGTCAGGGATGAAAATAGGAATACTGTATTTTACAAGCTATTCATTTGCACTAGTGAAGCAAGGCGTAGAAGGAGCAGGAAAAAGCATGGCAGAGGCAAGAAACGTTCAAAGATGCCTGTTGTCACAGATGGGAAGAAGACCGCTAATAAGTTGAAGAAATCAAGAAAACGTCACAAGGCATGAATCGATTGTTATGGTCAATTTTTTAGTGACACATAGTTCGAGCACCCATGATGGTTCCCATATATTTAAAATCGACATTGATAGCAGTTGCGTTTTGTTGTCTTGGATCAGTTTGATAGTACTAGATTGTGAAATCAAGCTATAATTGCGACCAGTGAGAACCCAAAAGTTAAAAATTCACTGTGCTGCTCTCACTAGATATTTTTTTCATCTTGCTGAAATGACAGACACGTTTGCATGTACATTTCATTCCAACAAATGGTAGAAATTGTGGTGGATACTGTGGATTACTGTGCTTTTATGTTGGTATTGAGCCAGCAGTATTGTGCTAGAATATGTACATTGCAAGGTATAATTGCAGAAATCTGGGGTTACTGCCAATATGACATGTTTCCAGATCACCAACTTCGCAGTTCAGAAATCACTTCATTGCAATAAATGAAAAGCAGATTATATTTCGTGGTGATAAATGATCCAGTGCACAGAGCTACGTATGTTACAGCAAGCAAGATTATCCTTATTGACATATGCTGATCACTCAAAATCTATCACTTAAGCATGGCAAATTGATATCCTCATTTTTTCATAGCCATTTAGTCCTGCTATCCTTATTTGCGCCTGCACAGAGCGAACATTATTTGCGCCAGAATCACCATGATTTCAATGATCGATATGAAGCAGAATCCGATGAACATTTGTGGATAATTGGTGACATTGTACAACCACATGATAATCTAAAGGATAAAAAAACTGATTAGAACTTGAAACAAAAGTTATGATTGTCTTACACCGAATTGTGGTCTCTCTGTGTACACCACATAGTATGATACTGCGAAATGTACATGGACACCGGCATTCTTTGCCCTGCAAAATGGCAACTGCAATTTCCTTGACCAGATAAGAAGTGAAATACCTGGGCCAAGTGGTGTTCTTGCAATTGAAGGTACAATTCGAATTGTCCTGAAATTGTGATTATTCAGTTGAAG
>JAQIWJ010000730.1:0-16929 GCA_034695185.1 Discolaimus major
TCTGCGATTTTGTGTGCGTTCATAAACTACTAATTCGATCACTTTTTCCACTGCGCCTTCTGGCCGAACGCCACAATCAGAACGCTAGTTACGCAAGATTTTTATATGACCAACTTGGCACATCAACCAGGGGATGACTTCCAGTTTGCTTATTTTAGCATTGAAAAGCGTGCTTAGATGATGGCAAGATTACTGTAATACTAATGAAACAGAGGCTATTGTGCAGCTGCTCGATCATGTTCATTTTGATCAATTATCTCCCGATCATTGGCTTGCATCGTTCATCCCATCTTTTTCTCATGCACATATACATGGATTTTTAATTTCCTGCTCGCTTGGAGAATGATGTTGAATTCAGTTTATGAAAACAATGATGCAGAATGAGAATTCAGTGAATGAATGTTCATGACTTTACAATCATTTCTACTGCAATATCACAATTCTTATATGACTGCAATTTTCAGAATAATCCACTCTGCACAAGTATCTCAATGGCATGCATATCGGTCAAAATATTAACTGATTAGTTCATCTATGGAAAATTGCATTCATGCAAAAGCTGGCACCAATTTATAAAGGGTGAAGTCATCACTGGTGGATCATGGTTACCAGTCTCAAAACTTTGATAACTTATCAGGAAGCTAAGAAAGTGGCTTTGCTTCTGGTTCACAGGCAAGAAAAAACTATAGCAATGACTTCCGCATTGACCAATATTGCATGAGTTTATACTCAAGAGTTAAATTTTGAAATCTGGCACTTTATGCAAGGTATTTTCATTTTACCGAATGACCAAATGCTTCTGCAGGCAAGAATATTCATAGCCAACATGAAACATCCAAAACTGAATGGCCGTTTTTCATGGTACGGTTGACCATCTGCTGTGATTACAGGAAAATTATAATTATGAAGCAAAATATTGCAATTGTGTATGTTCCCACATGTATTTTGATCATGGCATCCCTGATCAAATACTATATTATCGATTTTTACGGACTTCCATGAAATTGAATGGGTTTTCTGGTTTTTCATATTACTTGAGAAATGATGCTACATTTTGTTTATGAATGTAGAGTTCGTAGAGTGGAGTTTAATTATTCAATTTGTTTCTCCAAATATATTGTTATAATGATAATTTCTATCATTTTATACTGTATGATAACTATTGGCCATGTTTCTGACGCTCTTAGCAAAATTTACCTCGTCGACAGCAAAAACCAATTGATCCCCTTGATCAGCATAAATATTAGTGCCATTTTCAGGGATATCCAAATGCGTAATAATGTCCACAACGCCATCCATGGCCAAGGCCCGTGACGTATCCATACGTTTTATGATAGCATGCCCTTTTTGACTCAATACAAAAGCCATATGCAATGCGCCTGGAAAATTTTTCATGGATTCATGGTGGGGCCAATGAATAAAAACAGGGCACCTGACACATTGACATCATTACAATACATGGCTTCGCCTGTTGTATGCTTTTCACCGGATAAATGCATTATGGGACGTCCAACTGGGTCTTCATACGCGGCTGTCCCTGGTGGGATATCCTGCAATACGCTTTTATGACCCGTGTGTCAGTCAGATAGGCTAACACTATACTCGAAATATTTGTGTAGCTTGCATGGGTCCATCGATATGCAATTCATCTTCATCCAATTCCGACCACGTCTAAAATTGGCTCATTAGAAGCCGAAAAACAGTACACAAATTTACATACACCATCCAGCCTCTTCTTGATGCTGCGATAAAATTTGAAAAAGAATGATAAGCATAAGGTTTGTCTGTATTTTTCCATGCCTCCTGGTACTCCGGGTGGTAATGCAATGTCGTCTAGCAAAGACCTGAAATTTTTGCATTTAGATGCAACCAAAATCTGCTTAGGTATTTTTACCTCAACCCAGCATTGAGTAAATCATCATCCCATATTTGACCAATCAATTGAGTCGCGGTTTTCTTAGCCATCACAGTGGTGGGTGCCATGCCACCAAAGCTGATACAGATATCCTTCACTGCTCGTGTATCCGGTTCAATGTGAATGTACATTCCCGCATTGGCTATGGCAATATCGTCTTCACGACGTTGGGCTTGTTTGTAGCCAAGAAAGTATTCATTCTGTGTGAAAATTTAAATTTAGCTTGCATGCCAGCAATGTTGGCTCGCAAACACTTTTGCAAGCTTTGCTTTTTGCAATTACAGTATACCTTGGAAGTGAACGGCAATTCCAGTGCCACTACGAATTCCTCAGGTTGGATAACCGTTCTTCGATAACTGATGAAAAATTTCTCATCCACGTTCACATATCGATTACCACCGATCAAAGATTGAACCAGAATTTTTGCATTGGAAGCCATGAATAGCGGATTCAAATCGGAAATGGGACTTGCGGTCATCAAGTTGCCTGCCCAAGTCTGGAAATCATTGTTTGATGTATACTTGGTGAGAATGACTTGCAGAAATTGCGCAATTTGCCAATGCAATTTTCAAAATTCAGCCTTACAGCAGTATTTCTAATGTGTTTCCCAGCAAACCAATGCAACATTGTATGAACAGCTCGGAATATCCTGGTCTTTTCTTCTAAAATACAACATTGTAATCCAGTGGAATATTTTGAGCAGCAAGATTTACCTGGCACTTCTTGAATTTGCTTCGCAAGAAATCGTTGCATTTCAGTCAAAGTAACGCAAGAACCGAAAATGATACCATTGGGTGTCACATCAATCTTTTTCAATTCATCGATGGCCGTTGGATCGATCAGATATTGATAATCGGTGAATCTGAATTTCATCTCCACACCTGATAATGATTGTGTGATTAGCTCAAAAGTGATTACAGGATGCGCATACCAATCTCTGAATAACCTTGTACAATTTTTGCATCCGGATGATCGGATTTCAATTGGAGCAAGTGTGATAAGGTGGTTGGACGATACCAATTCATATTTTTGTATTGTATAATCAAATTTTGTTTATGGTATTCCTTTTGCTGAAATGGATTTTTGCATTCCTGCTAGAAAGAATACAGTAAGCTGTACCTGTAATTCTGACGGGAAAATCGGTTCTTGACTTGGATCGTATGGTTGTGACTGGGAAAAATCAGCCAGTGAAGACTAAAGATGGGTGTGGTCAGAAGTGACCATGGTCAATTTTTGCTGATCGGACCTTATCCTGATCTTCCATGCATTTTGCATTAGCCGAATTCTTGCAACATGCTTCTCCTTTACTGCAGAATGAATAATAGGATTCTAAAATCGGTCTGTATCCAGTGCATCGACATAAATTGCCTGAAATCGTCCGTGCAATCAATACGTGAGTAATCTAGAATTCAAAATTCACCTTGCAATGCTTCTTCTACTTCTTTCGTAGATGGATTCGAATTTTCACGTATCAAAGCGTACATGGCCATTACAAAACCCGGTGTACAAAATCCGCATTGTGATCCGTGACCTTTACTTAGCCGTTCCTGAATGGATTCAGGGATTAGCTCGGATAAGAGATCAGTGATACGGCTGGTATACCTGTACAGGATGCAACTTCCGACGGACTGATCCAATGCCTTCGACCGTGGTCACGTGACGACCATGAATTCGACCAATCGGTGTCAAGCATGCATTCACAGAGTAGTGCCTAGATTATTTAAAATTGACGCTGTGATTTGATCAGTGATTTTTGCTGTACCTGATTTTCTGTCCATTGATTCGGTCCACTTCAGAAACCATAACAGTACACGCTCCGCATCCGCCTTCATTACATCCGATTTTTGTACCGGTCAAGTGTACTGAAGGCAAAAATTTCATGCTAATCATGACAAAAATGTGGCAAGGAGAATTTACGTTTTTCTCTCAAGTACGATGCCAATGTCATGCGAGGATCACATTGGCCATCTTCCACCTGAAATTCTCTATTCTCCATCAGCTATCACAATTTTGAATTTGATCTCACTTTTCGACCATTCACAAAGAATACGAGCTTATTTTGGCTATCCATGATAGGGATACTGTAGGAAAATGATTGACTGACAAAACGCACGTTGAAACAAAGGATGATGTCAATGTCATGCGGGTAATGAAGAATTCTTTATCAAAAAGTGCAACTCCTTTTGGAAGATTCAGCCATTGATAAGCATATTTGTATAGAATATAATCCTATAGTGATAAATTCTGGCTGTAGCACTGAACACGTGCAATTTTTAGATGCCAATAAATGGTACCTTCTAGATCGTACAAGGAAGTCATGCAAAGATAATTAGATAAACGATAATATGTCCTGTAATATAATTCATACATTGGAAGCTTATTGGTCTGCTTGACCGCTGGTCAGTGCATTACAACATGCTGCAGTTCTGTTGGAATTCCCTCCCATCCTCTCTCAAACATGAACAAGAAAAATGTACCAGTGGAGATAAAATTGATGAACGCTAAATTGCTATGTTCGGAGCCATTTTTCGACGCCTTCCTTTATCTTACTAGCATTTTCATGTATTCCCGAATGGCAAGTGTTGATTTACGACAGCAGTAGCCGATTTTTAGATACTGATCTCGGAGAACTGTCTAGACTCATGCTAGGAGCAATGGCTTTTCACAAAATGGATGCTGTTTTTGGCACCCAATTTTGGCCTTGCCTTTGGCAATGGGAAATGTGATTCTAAACATACACATTCACAAGCATTTAGGATAAACTATGAAGTCCAGTTTCAAAATGTAAATAAAATCCAGCATCACTGATAGACGCGTGATTTTGATACCTACTGCAAAGTATAGCCTCAATAAAAAAAAGTACAAAATATCGATCCGAGATTTTTCACTGCTCGCCTCATTTAAGACACGCGAAAAAGCTACGATGTTTGATCCACATTTAGGCAAGCATCCAAAACTGACGAGTGAAAAATATTCGATCGAAATGAGGGCACGGGCGAAAATTAGTCGCTTCCACCATTGTAATCGTGGCCAATTCATGCTGGCATACGTCAAAGGCGTTAAGCCATGCTCATCATACGAGCAGAAATATGAGATGCATTCTTGCTTATTCGACCGGAGAAGAAGCCGAGAGATCCTCGGTCATCAGTCCTCTCGGAAAAAAGGCATAAGAGAACCGGTGATCAGTGCTCCTGTTTCACCTGGTTGAAGGTTGGTGACCCATATTCGCCTGCTCTCCATATTAGCAAAGAATATTGGAGCGTGGAAATTCGTACAACAGCTTGGGAATTTTCTATACAAAACGCACAGGTAGTAAGCATGCTTTGACATTTGGATGGTGTGTAAACCCTCAAAATGCACTGCTTTTTGTTAGCATGCCACGCTGTACATCCACTTGGACCTTGCACCAATTTTTCACAGCTGACAACTAACCTTGCCAAGCACAAGAATTGCAATTGAGAAATTTGTACAGGTGCGAAGCTGCTTTCATTATCCTGTATTGTTTTCTTGCTGAACTCATCAGTTAAGCCAACGTGTGAAATGCGACACATGTTTTTGTCTTGGATATAACTAGCTTTGCTTGAAAATATCTAGTATTATGATTCTTAGATAATCAGCTCGCCTTGCCAGGTGGATTATGGATAACCGTGATCCTTTGTAATTTTGCTATGGATGTAGTGATTTTTTGCTATCGTCACTGCCCATACGCCTATCCCCATTTTCCATAATCACTGATTTCACTGGATGATGTCCATCATTGAAAAACAGCATAACAGTAATCGTTCTCCTGTTCATTCCATGAATGAAGACCAGGTGAAAAGTGCACTTTTTGCATTTATCTGAGCAAGAGGAGACCCATGATTAGCTGTATTCATGTTAACAAACCCCTTGGCATCCATGAACCGTATCAGAGATGATAGATGCCTAGCACGAGTCAAGTAAATGCCTATCCAAACGATGTTTGAAGAAATTCTCTTTCGAAAATGCTGGTTCTTTCGCTTCAAGCATGAGGAAGTCTTTCCTTGCTGAGCATCCTTGATTTTTTTTCCAGCCCCTCCCCTCTCTTGGTAATGTTAAGCATGGATTCCATTTCCATATGAAAATTTGATGAACGCCTCTCAGCGTTTCCCAAGACGATTGGGGGGGGGGGCATGAATTTTACACGAGACAACTCAATTGATTTCTGGGAACCAAAATGGCATGCAATGTAAGAATGAAGCGGTTTCAGGGAACTGACAGACATGTTAGCAGCTAGCTGAGTTTGATTGAACGATTTTCTGAGATTCGCTGATCATTGATAGCGCGTGTATCCGTGCAGGGGTACTGTAGCTTTTGAGGGATGGTCTTACAAGTATATTGGGGACAATTTGGAAGGCACCGGATGGTCCTTGACTGATATATTGGAACACGACAAGTTTAATTTCGACAGAATATCATACTGTAGTTTTTCCTGACCGAATTTCAGTGCATGCCATAATTGCTTATAATCAATAATTTTGAGGCAGTCAATGATCTGGTATCAGCATGATCAATAATTTTTCTGATCCTATCTCTGATCATGCTATGATTTTTGTCAGCACTAAAAACGAAACATGCGTATAAAATCGCATTGACAAAAGGCGAATAAAAGAGACGGGTTTTTCCAAATTCCTACTAGGCATTGAGATGAGAAGAACACTCCGGGGGAAACAGGCGTCTCCTCATTTTCTAGCTAGTCGAGTTCTCATGATTGGACCGAGTTTTCGTGGATTTGATAATGATTCGAGAGACGCATGTTTCTTCTTCGCTAGCTTCGTTAGGGTGGTATCTCGTTACGAAAAGAAGACATACTCGAACTTCCTCCTGCTTTCCATGACAGGATGTCTAGTAGATGATCATTAAAAAAATTCCACTAAAGACCCCGTGGGAATTCTTTTATGCCAAAAGTGATGCTTGTGTAAATTTCGTCTTTTGTTTCTTCAAGGCACCCCCGATTCCTGCTGGTTCGTTTACTAATTGCATTCATATACTGTATATCAGCGGTTACAGTATGCTCATTTACTTTTCCCTGAGACTGAACTACGACGTTCGGATGAATGCATTGGTGAGAAACTAGTGGCTCCTTATGGTTCACTGATTGCGAGCGAGGAAAAAGAGAGAGAACCAGTCCTTGTTTCTGGTCCAAGTCCGTGGAGGCAGTGCAGAGAAGAGGGACAGTAGAAAACTGACGTCGAAGCTTCCATTCCTCCCCCGAAAGAGCCATTATTCACAGCAAAAGCCGATTGAGTTTTGGAAGACCATTTTCGGCAAGCACTCACTCATGACCGCAATTGTTCATTCGCTTGTCGTCTACTAGGAGACGAGCACTCGAGCAAACGCCTCGCTGAAAAATCATTGGGGTCTTCAGTCAAGGACCCCTCCGTTCGGATACAGCACATTCCGATCACTAGTGATCAGTAAAAATCGATTATGGGCATCATAATACCAATCGTGAATAAAGATATGTCCGAAATTCATGGCCTAATCAGGAATAAGATCAATGAAGAGAAAATACAAAAAAGGCTTGTTCTGGTCATCGTCTCGATAGCATTGCTATTGGACAATATGCTTTACATGGTCATCGTACCGATCATCCCTGATTATCTGAGGAAAATCGGAGCCTACGAGATTGTGGAATACGGTGATACTGGGAATAAAACCTATCGTAATGGAACCCTGATCAATTATCGTCGTAGCGGTTTGTTCTTTTATAAAGGCGAAGATCAATCGTTGGGATGGCTGTTCGCCATCAAAGCTATCGTTCAATTATTGGTATTGCCATTCAGTGGTACGATTATCGATCGAATCGGTTACGAATTGCCAATGATCATAGGATTAATTGTCATGTTCACTTCGACCAGCGTTTTCGCATTGGGTCAATCGTATGGGGTTTTATTCGTGGCTAGAAGTTTGCAAGGTGAGTGAACATATGGGTGCATGCATGGATGAGAAAGATGATTTGTATAAATTTTGTGACACTAAATCACGCGAGCATGCAATGAGGAACCGCTGAAAATTTCAGCTAGTTTTTTTGATATTTGAGAGAACTGACAGATATTGCAGTGCTAGGCACTGAAAAAGTTTTGACTAGTACATGGTACTGACAAATTTTCATTTTAATGCCATATTATATCATCATAAATCCATGTGCTTCCAAAACTTCACAATTGAGCCAAAATTATTCCCAAATCAAGTTTCCATTTTTTTGAATTGAAATGAGCATATTTTCAGGTGTCGGATCAGCATTCGCTGACACCGCTGGTTTGGCAATGATAGCCGATCGATTTACAGAAGAACACGAAAGAAGCAAAGCCATGGGTATTGCATTGGCGTTCATTTCGTTCGGCTGTTTGGTTGCACCACCATTCGGCGGTGTCCTCTACGAATTCGCCGGTAAACCAGTCCCGTTCATGCTTTTATCATTGATCTGTCTTATGGACGCATTCATGGTCTTCATGGTCATCCAACCGAAAAGCAGGCGTTTGGACACCGGTGAACGCGTCCAAGGCACACCCATCCATCGTTTATTCGCTGATAAATTCATTGCCATCTGTTCGGGAGCTTTGATCATGGCCAACGTATCGTTGGCCTTCTTAGAACCGACCATAGCTAAACATATGGAAGATACCATGCCGGACGTGAAAGGACAAGAATGGAAGATCGGACTCATTTGGCTGCCGGCATTCATACCGCACGTATTGGGCGTAGTGGTCACGGTCGTATTACTGAAGAAACGTCCGCATTGGACCTGGTTATTGGCAACAATCGGATTACTCATGGAGGGTCTCAGTTGCATACCGATACCGTTTATAAAGAATTATTGGATCATGATGATCCCATTATCGTTCATATGCTTCGGGATCGCGTTGATCGATACGGCATTGCTACCGTTGTTGGGACATTTGGTGGATACGCGTCACGTGTCCGTCTACGGTAGCGTATACGCCATCGCTGATATTTCCTATTCCATGGCGTACGCGTTCGGTCCAGTCGTTGCTGGCGGTATAATGACCAGTATGGGATTCCTCGGTTTGAACGTGATCATATGCGTGACCAATATATTTTACGCACCCATACTATTGCTTCTACGTCGCGTATTCACGTACAAACCGTTCGAAAACACCGAGATGAACGGGTATAGTCACGAATTTCCGATCACTGGTCAAAAGGATTACGGTACTGTGGATAGCTCTGATCCCTCGCCGTTCACTGATTACGGATACGATTATCCTCAAGATGGTCAACGTGCCAAATCCACTTATCCACCGTTGGCAGCGAATGTAGGAGGCGGTCATCAACAACAACAGCAAGCGAAACAATTATTCACCGATACGTTGTACAATAAGAAAGTGAAGAAGAAAATGTACAGAGGATATAAGGATACCGATTGCATATTACAGGATCAGGATGATGAGGATTAGGATTAAAATTGAGCAGATGAGATAGCTGGGGTCATATTTCGAGATTCACTTATTAGTGAATTTTTGTTATCATTGTCATGGGAGATTATTGGAACGTGGTAAATGCTATTGTGGTTCAGAAAAGCCTTTTGCTGAAAATTCATGGGCTGTTTTACATTGGCAGCCGCATTCTGCAGAAATGCATAAAATGTCGATTGATTTACAGTATACGTACTGTAGCAATCATTCTTAGGCACTGAAAAAAATTGTGGCCATTGGATTACTTGATTTAGCTCATGAAAATTTCCCATTTTCACCAGACCTTGAAGATCAAGGGTATTTCAGAAAATCAGCTATAAAGGCCATTGGGCCATTATGTGGTCAAAGTTGCAAATTTTTACATGCTTACAATGCGTGCAATCTAATCAAAGCTTGTTTTAGATAACTGATTTTGACGTAGTCCTTTTTTGGTTCTCGATCGATAACTACCAGTCAGAATATCAGTTCACTGATAAATTTACATTGCCACATCATTTTTCTACGACGCAAGATAAGCATCACCAGTGAAATTTTGCATTGCGCAAAGATTGATGCTTACGTTTTCTTATATGAGCTAGGGACTTTATGGAAGCTGCGTTCAAGATCATATGTGTACTCGAAACGTCAAGACAAAGCTTTACAATAGAGATAAAGAAGAAAAAAGAGCATCGATAAAATGTGTAGGCGACGTTTTTGGCCATTTTCGGCTCGGTTGCTTTCGTTGAAGAAGCAGAGACCAGTAAATTCATTTATCCCTGGAGACACAGAAGGCCAAGATGAATGCTAGAGTGAGAAAATAGAAGCCTCCATGCATTGGATGGTGGAAAATCAACTTTCGCCATCCTTTTCGGCCTCTGCACGGGTTCATTCAGCCCACCGGTTGCCATTTTAGTATTCCAGACGTCGGATGTTGAGTTTGGGTTACCACACCGGAGTCATAGGGAAAAACGATCGTGGTCTCGGTTTCGTTTTAGACTCGCGGTCGTATGCTAACGGTGTGTGGGAGGCGGTCGCTTAGGGGGGGGCTATGCTAACATACGTTTTGAGAACACGAATGAATGCATCATTGTATCCGCAACCAAGTAACAGGGTAATATTATCTCATCCCTTGCTTGCCTCTTAAGGAAAGCAGGAAAAAGAAAGCATTGCACCGAAAAAACCTCCACAGCTAGCCAAGTTCTCCCTTGGAGAAATAAGAGTAGCCGCTACATTCTAGGCTTTTGGGGGGAGGGTCTACCATTGATCAAATATTGGAAAACTCAATTCTTCCGATCGACTCCGCGGAGCCAGTGCAGTCATTCAGGAAAGTGACCTAGCCAAAACGGAAGCAGTCGGAAAAATCTTGTGGACTATGTAAATGGAGGCGTATACGGCGGCTACAGTATGCCGTTTGGGAATTTGGAAGGTAGAAGGATATCGATTGGAAGTCCCAAATTGCTTCCTATTTGTTGGCTCATTAGGGAGAGCTACTTTTTCCCCCTCATCTTAAGAAGGGCTCGTTGCCGTTTCGCCCCTCGTATTTTCTGAGCATTTGTTCAAGCTCTCAGGGCTGTGGCTTGGCTCTTCGATCGACCAAGGCAGCTTGTACGTTCTTTTTGAATTAGTCGCTTCCACCATAGTAATTGTGGCCAATTCACCCAAGGCATACACCGTGAAGGCGTTAAGCCGTCGTTACAGGAAGGGAGACGAGGAAAGAACGGTCGGTGACTGCCTCCTTGACTGACTGCCTCTGACTGACTTTGACTAGCCACCAAGAATCGGAGTTAGCGAAAAGTTCGGTCCCCGACCAGTGACTGCATTTACTTCCTGACGTAAAAGGCGTTTGGTGTCGGCACTGCAGTGGTCCAACTTTGGATTGAGAAGGACGGTCGGTGCATCTGACGTGGTTCAACATTTTAGAGAGGTCTCAACTGGCAGCTTTGGATTTGGCTAATCACTGATCACTAACATATTAGCGTTTACTGTACCAGGTGAGTTGTGCAATGATCATTCGGTGAAATTTATTGATCCTTGCATGGAGTCGTAGAAATCTCAAATCCATAAGTCCCTTGCCTTGAACCATGAATCAAATGCTCCTTCGCTAATGTCTGACCCATCAATGGGTTACTGTAACCGCTTTTCGATGTAGCTTGCTAATCGCGGTTGACGCGATCTAGCAGCTTCTAGCTGGATATTGACATGATTACTTTTTGCTACAAAAAATGGCGTACTGTTGTGATCAATCTTGCAATCGATTTGATACAAATCACCTTAGATGATCCCTTAGCTAGGAGTCACATGTGTCCACGCAAATTATGTATGATCAAATTCTTCATATCTCGTGTACTGAATTAATCTGATCAGTGAAAAATCAGATGTCTCCATTTATCGATTCTCCATCATTACAACGCGTCCGATCTTCGAGGCCTTTCCGAGTTCAAAAACATCAACGAGAGCCTAAGCTAACCGGAAAGAACAAAAAACATCACGACTTATTAGCGTATATTCAGTAAAAATTCTCAACAATAGTCCAGCCTTATGAATAGGATTATTGATTTTCACGTCAAACGCGTTAAAAGACATGTCTTTTTGCGAAAATTGATTCAAGACGTGCTTTAAAAGTTTGATGAGCGGTTGCTTTGAGTGAGGCCATAAATTTTGTATAGACTAGTCAATTGAGTTCCTAAGCATGAGTCCGCGGCGTTCAAGATATTATGCTTGCTGAAACGGTGCACCTAAGAAATGCCTGTAATGCAGATCTGATCAATCGATAATCAGCAATTTTGTAAAATGCATCGATTGATCACTCATTGATCACCCTATATCGGCAGTTGATCGCCAGATTTGCTCTGGATCCATTGATCAGTGCATCTCCCCGTTTCTGCGAGGCTTCTTTCTGGCCTTTTGGATCTCCATACGAAAAAGGGAATGTCCATGAGAGCAACCAAACTAAAATGACGGCCCAGTAATTGCTTCTGATACTATAAATTGCACTTGCCCATTTTCATAACACTCATGGGAATTTGGCTGGTGGAAAAACGCATCTCCATCCCAGACTTTAGCCATCCTATCCAATACTAAAGTCGATTTTCGGAATGTGCATTTTTTCCCCCGAAAGCACTAGCACTTCATCGCCGATTACCATATCCCGGTTTTTGCAAATCGATCAGCATAACTTTGCAAATAGCGTAGTTATTACGTATGGCTAAAAATCCATTCTTTCTTTTCAAGGTCCACCAACTATAAAGATTGCATCGGCGATGAACTGCAGTGCAAATCGATTTTCGATCGAGTATTGATCCGATTTCCTGACGAATCATCCATTTGATTGGTGTTGAAAATTCAAAAAAACAAACAAACATGGGCTACTTGATACCGATCATAAATTTGGACACTTCCGATGTGAAAGAGGCCGTGAAATTGAAATTGAGCGAGGAAAAAACGCAGAAGAGAATCGTTCTGGTCATCGTATGTATCGTTCTATTATTGGACAATATGCTGTACATGGTCATCGTACCGATTGTCCCTCATTATTTGAGAAGTATCGACGCGTGGCCCAAAATTTGGGCGCCGACAAATGAAACGTTGCGGAACGGGACGTTCGTAATGTACCAAATGGGTACGATCACTCATTACAAGGGTGAAAATCAAGCGTTGGGATGGTTGTTCGCCATAAAAGCTATCGTTCAATTGTTGGTCAATCCATTCAGCGGTACATTGATCGATCGGAGAGGATACGAACTTCCCATGACCATCGGTTTGATCATCATGTTCCTGTCCACGTCTGTATTCGCATTGGGAAGATCGTATGCTGTATTGTTCATTGCTAGAAGCATGCAAGGTCAGCCAATTCTATGCGCTTACAGTAGTATGCTTGAAAAATTCAAGTGCAAAATTCCTCATTTTGTATTCGTGCAAAAAGTTAGCGAATTATTTCAAAAATCTTTTTACAAATCCAGAAAATAGTGGCATACTGTACGTATGCAGGTAAATCCATCTCAACTTTCAGGCGTCGGATCAGCATTCGCCGATACGTCCGGCTTAGCCATGATAGCCGATCGGTTCACTGAGGAAAACGAACGTAGCAAAGCAATGGGCATAGCGTTGGCATTCATCTCATTCGGCAGCCTCGTCGCACCACCGTTCGGCAGCGTCCTGTACGATTTGGCTGGCAAAGGCGTACCGTTCATGTTATTAGCTATGGTCTGCCTGATCGATGGCGTTCTGGTATTTCTGGTCATTAAACCGAAAACGCAACGTACCGATACCGGCGAACGCGTGAAAGGCACACCGATCCATCATTTGTTCATGGATCCGTTCATAGCCATTTGCGCAGGAGCATTGGTAACCGCCAATGTCTCGTTGGCTTTCTTGGAACCGACCATCGGCAAGCATATGATGGACCATATGACGGACGAAGTGAAGGGTGCCGAATGGAAAATTGGCGTCATATGGTTACCTGCATTCCTGCCCCATGTGGCTGGCGTTTACGTCACCGTGGTCATGGTCAAAAAGCATCCGCATTGGCCCTGGTTATTGGCCGCCATCGGTTTAGCCATGGAAGGGCTGAGTTGTTTATTCATACCAGTCATCAAGAATTATTGGGTCATGATGTTGCCATTATCCTCCTTATGTTTCGGCATTGCACTAGTGGATACGGCTTTATTACCCTTATTAGGATATCTGGTCGATACGCGTCACGTGTCCGTATACGGTAGCGTTTACGCTATAGCCGATATCTCCTATTCCATGGCTTACGCTATTGGTCCGATCGTGGCGGGCGGAATAATGGACACATTTGGGTTCTTCGCTTTGAATATAATCATATGCTTGAGCAATGTCCTGTACGCGCCTGTATTGAGAATTTTGAAGCGTATTTACACATACAAACCGTTCGAAGCCAATGAAATGGGTGGGTATAATCAATTTCAAGCCGCTGATGGAGGCGATACAGGAGCCGTGGGTGGATTCAAAGGTTACGGAGCGTTGGATGGTGATAATGGAATGATGCTGGCCATGAACGAGGGAGCTGTCAATGGACCCAAAGCTCCTTTGGTGGATTACGGATACGATTATCCGCAAGAGAGTAAATCCGAGAAAATCACTTATCCCCCATTGCCCACTAATCTCGGATCCAAGTATCAACAGCAATAATACGTATTTTGCATTAGCATAGAGAATGTGTCGAAACGAAAGATAAGAGCGGGCAAAAAAGGTCAGGAGAATGATCATAGTGACTTTCAGTTCACTTAGTCGTGTGAAAAAGCTAAAAGTTATCACAGTTTATGGATATATGTGCAGTCACGATCAGATTGAATAGGATTATATATGGTAACTCTTTCTTGTGATAGAATTTCCCTCGTGCATTTGTTATTTGCTTCATTCCGTGTGTACTGTAGAGGCAAAGAAATATATATTCTGAATATTCGATTCATCTCATTTCGGTGCAAGTAATTCAAAATATGCCATTCCTGGGATCAGGAAAATCCAGTTCTTATCATTACTATCAAAAATCGATTAGTTTTGCTCCAAAATAATCTATTATGCCTAACCACATAAAAATATGACGCCTTCTGCATGCACTGCTTCTTATTTACACAAGCATAATCGAAGAATTGCTTTTAGCAATGACTTTTCAAGAATCATAATTACTCTAAAATGTAAATACCGTAATTCCTGTGTAATAAATGTGAATATACTTTTTCAGAACAAGCACAAAGATGTCAATGGCTGAACCTGGCATGAATTGCTGCGCTGTCAATTGTGCTGAAGTAAGACAATTGATTTGAAAGCACTGAAATTAGCATGAGATGAGTGAGAAATATAGTCAGAAGCATTTTTTTCTGGTAGCAAGGGCCATTGGCCTTGCTTTTGCCCAAAATCATTGGGAAATGCTGAAAAGGCAGCAGCGATTGAATCATCTGCCATTGCCAATGTAGGAATTCGTGCACAATTTACAGTAATTGGACTGAACTAGCTGCAAAGCAATTCAGAATCGAAAAGCAGATGTTCCGCGTCCACATCCAACTTCGCAAACTTCCACTTCCAACTTCGGTTTGGATCAATAAGGGCAATGCGTGTTGACGACCACACATTGTAATAAACTCGAATCCCAGAATTTTAGTCCTTATCATTAACCGTGCTTAGCCGCCTTTTGTCCTCCAGTTTGAAGAAGCGGTTTTGCGGTTTTTATCTTCACTAACCATTCATCAATTCCAATTTGTCCGGGGTTCTCTCCAAACGAAGAACACCCGCTTGCTCGTTCTGGACGATAAATTTTGCACTCAATTAGTATTCGGGCCTTTGGTCTATCCGCAAGCTTCAAACGGATCCCATGCTTTGGACTACGAGCTCGTTAAGCCGCCCATCGGTTGCCTTTTCCAAGCATCGCATGGTGGAAAACAACGGGCGGTATTCGGGTTTAATTATCTGCGGAATTATGGAATCGTTCTTGTTTCTAACATGCCAGTTTCCAAATCAGAATGGCTTCTTTCTTTTTCTATTGCGTTTTTATCCTTTGATCATACTCTTAGCACTGCGTGAGAAGAAAGCTGATTGTGATAAGAGATTTCAAAAGCCTATGTTCAAAAAATGGCGGGAATATTTCGATTTCTTTGCCCGTCCGGATCATGCGCATCATTCATCAGTACCAAGATGTTGGATCAGTTTTTGACTCCTTTTCGACATAGACGTGTACTCTTACGTCACGCTATACCTTTGACTCGATCGATAGAAGGGTATCGATTGATCGCAACTTGCAATTATCGATCGGTTGCTAAAGTAAGAGCAGGGCTGCATTGGGTGATTATTTGAAGGATTACTGTAGCTTTGTGCATGGTGCAATCTGATCAAAATTCAGCATTGTATTGCGGCAGTCAACGTTGACCACTGGTCAGCGGACTGATTTTTATGGGTCATCACAGCCATGTCACATCCATGCTATAACCAATCATGCATATAAAAACTGCTTCTAGAAAAAGATCCAAAAACCACCAGTCCCAAATCTCACTCAAACTATGACCGCGTACTTGGAATATGCCCGTGTCATTGCTGCTGACGAAGGCCAATATCAACGTACGAAAGGGTATGTGGATGAATTTCTCAAATTGGACGGTCCAGTGCTGCAAGACGAGTTGGAAGAATTGGCTGAGAAAACTGAGAATTGGGTAATGCATGCTGGCGTGCACGTGTGCAGCTGTATGCAGCATAAAATTTGCACAATTTGCAATCAGCATAAAATTCCTCAATTTTGCATCAAAACTATCTCTGAAATTCAGGTCAACGAATTTTGGCTGGGCGATATGTATTTGAATAATCGATTACCGCTCCCGATATTCTCTAATCCCGGTTACGTATTTCCGGATCAAAAATTCAATACTAATGAGGATATGATTCGGTACGAAATGACAAATCGCATCGATCAATTCCTGATCAGCATACGTTTCAGATACGCGTCGCATTTCATTTCCGGTGTTTATCTTTACAAGGATAAATTGGATAGGTACAGGGAGATTATAAAGTTACTTGGCTACTTTGAATTGGAATAACTTTTGATATAAGCATGCGGTGGACCTGAAA